>VRYO01002734.1:45113728-45206354 GCA_009812075.1 Sialia sialis | reverse complement strand
GTCCCCTAAACCAGGACAATGTGCCAGAAGTGAAAGTGATTTTCTAGTGTTACTAACAACTTAACAGGAAATTGGGGAGCTCAGTGTTAGGTTAAGCCCTGAGGAACTATCATGTCTCTTCAAAGAAGAAGCAAAAAACCAGTCAGTGATTTCGTCAATATTCTAACCACTTCAAGGATTTACTTCTAGTGAACTTTTTGATTAATTCACCATGTAATACACACTCTCTTCCTATTTACTAGTTAAGCCAGTCTGTTATTTTTCTAGAATGTTCTTTACACTGGAATATTTATGATGGTAGCAGCTCCTGTTTTTTGAGTTATCCTCGGAGAATTTAGATGCCAGTGTAATGAGAAGGAGGAGATCACTGTTGCTCATTGGCAGAGATATTTCGTGACTTTGATGGAGAAACTTCTGAAAGCACATAATCACTTCCTGTTTTACTCCAGCTTCAGTAGAAAAGCAAGGAAAAAGTAGTTATGAATAGATGTAAAGTTAGGGATTGGCAGATTAAAAAAAGACCCTCAGTGTCCTGAGTCTGAAGTAAAGAAGAACATCTGAATAGCATCTGTGGATGAGGGTTTTCTTTGCCTATAGCTATCAAGTTTCTATCTCACTTAAAAGACTTTTTCAAATGATGAGAAAAGGAGAAACCTTAGCACTGGTTGCTGCTTACCTTAATACAATCCTAGAGCCTCCAGCTCCTTAATGCTCAATATTATTTTTTGTGTAATTAATCTTTGGCAGCATTTATTGGAAGTGGGCACTGGAATAGCTGTGCAGCATGTGCAAGTTATTTTAATTTAGTTTCCAAATTTTGACATGTGTCTTCATATTTAGTTATGTTAATTATAAGTTAGTATCCACTTCCTGTGATGACAAGAAATGAGTTGAACTGCTTTAAATTACCACAACCTCTCAGAGTTCAGTGACAGTCTCCCTGAATTTTAGCACTATCCTCTGCAATGTTAATCAATGCAATCTCACTTAATCCAGGCCCCTATTAGGACTGACACTGTCCTGTCATGCATGATCTTTCTGTGCTGTTAGTAAAATCACATTTCTAGGGCATTTTCTTCAGAACAAACTGGAGAAGCTTAACCCTTTGCAGAGAGAATGGAAATAGAGAAAGAAGTTGGGGCAGCAATAATTTGTGATATTTTGGGGGCTGTTGGTTTGTGGAGTTTTTTGTTTGTTTGTTCAATATTTTAGGCTTTATTTTCTTCTATTTTGTTCCCTCTGACAACAACTTTGATTTTTCTATTTTGAAAGTAAATGGAAAGATTTTGTCCAGTTGAGAATGTATTAATTATATTTCATCATGAAATATTCTTTCCAGAACAAAGCTCTTTTTTTTTTTTTTTTTTTTTTTAGGATGACATGCAGTGACTATCAAACATACTATGTAATGTCCATCTGCTCTGGAATCAGTGCATTGTTCTTTACTATATTCAGTTAATATCTAATTCTTGTTCACACATATGGCACTGCTAGCTTTGTGAGTTGTGTAGTAGCTTCTACATGTAAACATGGGCATAGTTTATTTATGGGCAGTGGCTGATTTCTAAGTCATATGATACCAATGCTGGGGAATTTAATGTATTTTGCAGGTGAAGGATGTTATTAACCAGGTATACAATGAGGTGTTTTTCATCAGCTCAAAGGCTGGGACATAGTGGTATCCAAGTATTTGTAAGATAGATTACTTGTTAGTAGAATTGCCTGGTGAAGGTTTAGAGCTTCACACGCCTCATTGATCTCAGAACTAGGGGAAGGCTGACAAAGCTTGGGGAGAAAGATGTACCACTGATGGTAGACACAAAGAATGCAGAACTTACGGGTCACAAGGAGATTTGGCAGAGCACCCGAGATAAGGAAGAAATTATTAAAGCAACTCAGCAACCGTACTGAAATCAGCTCCAGCTGAAAAAAGCAGGGGGAGATTACAAGCACTGCCTCACAGACCCACAACTCAAGAAACCCATCAACCCAAGAAAAACACCGAACACATGGCTTGAGCAGCATAAGAAGAGAAAGAATCATTTAAGCAATAGAGGATGGAATACTAGTTATTAAGAGAACTGTTTAACTTACAGCCAAGGAAACATTAATGTCTTTCTTTGCTGAAATATATAAGTAGTGAAAATTTTGATAACCGTGGTGCTGACTTTGTGAATTTGGCATGCAGCACACTTTTTTGTGCAAAACTGTAAATAAATCAAATACTTCGACTCTGTATGGGGATTGACCTCTTGCACACTGGGTGAAAGGACTTGTTTTGAGGCAACAATATTTGGGATATTCTGAATTTATATTCCCCCCCCCCCCCATAAATTAAACAGCCTACTTAGGGTCATGAAAGCCTCTCATGTTATTTTTCAATGTAGAGCAATGGCTACTGTTTCTGATATGTAGCCTCTGGAGGCTTCTGGGAAGGTTCCAAATTGTAAACATTATTCCTTTAAATTTTGGACCCATCCACACTGAGTTCAAAACCTTTTTCTGAGATTTCATAGCCCATTAAGAGTCCATCATGGAGTATGTATCATTTATGTTTCTTTTAAAATTATTTTGTTGTACTGAGGTCACCAGCCTCTCAGTATCGTGAGTTTCTGCTGTCATTTTCAGTGTCCTGGATATTTTTGTCTAGTAATAAATTATTCTATCTCACTTTTTACTCTAGGACTGCTTAATCTACTGATCATCACAGATCAAAGCATCTGTGCCATTGACAAACCTCTTCCACTTTTAAAATTGATCATATATTTCTATCCTTGACTAAAAAATATGGTTGTAATTTCATAGACTCTTAATCTAAATCCCTAATATAAATTCTTAGTAATTACATGAAAACAAGGTGTTTGAAAGCACTCCTTCTCAAGGGATCTTTTCAAGGCATTATAAACCATACTAACAAAAACATTTTTGGTCATAGCACTCAAGTTATTTCTGATTTAAAGCTGTATTCTATAAAGGATTTTTCTTTACTTCAAATATTGCTCTTGTGTCTACTGAACTGATTCTTTATTATAATTTTCACCAGCTTGCCTAATGGAACTCAGATTCCTGATTGGAGTGGCTGGCTTTCCAGACCAAGCTTTTTTTTGAGATGGGTGTCCGTCTATGAATGGCTTCTTCCCTTTTAATTAATTAAACTTTTTCATGATTAACAAACTGTGATTAATCTTATCCACACATCAATTTATTTTGTCTACTATTGAGTAGTGTACAGGAAAACAACAGCTCATCAGGCTGATAAGCATTGGAGGAGAAACTTAAAATTGTAATATATTCTGATTTAGTTTTGTGGGTTTATCATATTTCCCCTTGGAATAAATCAGAAATTTATGCAGCCACTTTTCTCATCTTTCAGCAGATGCTGCCCTTTGTTATTAATTTATTTTGCAATCTGTTTTTCATCATTTTGGCAGATATAACATGTTACTCTCATCTGTCTATTTAGGAATCCTTCCCTAACAAGTCTGTGATGCATTTTTCTCTTTCTTTCCCTCCTTTTTGACCCCTCAGTTCTCCTTGTTTCATTGAATCAAGGTTTTTTTTTGTGTCTGTATTCCTAGAGATAGAAAGAATGCAGGTAATGCCTGAAGATATGAGTAACCCCTTTGATCTGTTCTCTGGTTTGTTTAGACCAAGAAACATCTTGGAAATGAATATATTTGAGAGTCACTACCAGCCTTGAAAACTCAAATCTTCCTTTTAAAATTGACCCAAACCAAGAATTCAGACTACTACTTCAAAGCTGATTTGTCATTGGGCCAAAACACAGCAGCAATTTAAATCTAATACAGACATGAGGAAGTTAGAGTAGACATTTTCATGTTTAGGATTTGTACCTGCATGTTCAAAGCAAGGTGCAGTGTGTTGCTGTGCTCTTCCACGTGGCTGACACCTCACAGCCACTGCTTTCATCCCAGCTTCCTTATACCTGAGGAGGGAAGCTTTGCTTATTGCATGTTCCATCCCACATCCCAGCCACAGAAGTGGAAAGGCTTACCTGAGCATGTTGGGAGGGCTGGGCACCAGCTAAAGGTGCTGCTGGCATCAGAGGATATGTCCAACTCTACCCTCAGATTCACTCTGCTCAGAGCTGATGGCTGGACTCCACTTTACTTCATGCCAATAGGAGCTGGCAGGGTGCTCACTGGAGCCAGTGCAGCTCTGGGGCATCTGTAGGAGAGCCAGGCCCTGAGAAAGCATGAGCTGTACACAGCAGCTTCCAAGGAGAGCAAATCCTCTCCAGTCTGTTGCAGTCCAACAACAGCAAGTTTAATAAAGAGGAAAAAAATCCGTATGAAATGTTAATGGGAGAAAGAACTGTTTTTGCAAAACCTGAAGTTTTTTTTATTACTTTAAAAACAGCATTCACAGGTGTGAAACTCAATTTTTTCTCTATGCATCAATGCTATTTTATGCATGTAGCAATATACCTTCCCTGACCACAGCTCGTCTATTTTGTGCAACAAACTTCCCTCCTAAAGTGATGCAATCAGAACTGATTACTGAACATGGGACACAATCAGTATTTGCAAGTCAGTACCACTAATTCATTCCTTCCACAAATGATTATGGGAAAGCAGATAATAAAACACACCAGAGAATCCTTCCTCAAGAGAAGATAAAGCTTTGTGAAAACAGAATGTTTAATTCTGGTCTGGGGTGAATTACAATCTAGAGGTGAAGATTTGCTGCAGGCTGGGACCCTTTAGCCTTTAGATGCTCTGTTCCTGGTACATTGATACATCTCAAGTAACATCCTGCTTCCGCAAACCCAGACATGATAAGCTATTTAAAACAGAACCTTTGAAAGTCATGTTTCATTTTTAAAAGCATTCAGCCTGGTTTTCAAACTTGGGGGAAAAACCCCAAGAACTGAGGAATCTGCTAAGTTATTGCAGAGTATCTGCAGAAACTGCACACACTAAATCACTGTTTGCTGGATAGACTTTTGCCAGAAGCACCTAAAAGCTTCTATAACCCTAGGAATGCCTAGAATCTCCCTATTGTGCTCCAGCAAGTTTCCCTTCAAGTCTCTCCTGCACCCCTGAAAGTGCATTCATGCACAGAAAATTGACCACATTGAAAAAACTCTCTTTCCTAATATTTATCTTCTCAGGAAACAATTTAAGACTTATTAATGAAAGAAGACCTTACAAACACTGATTTTTAGTAGTGTCTTGAAAGAAAAATGGAAGTATGTGATACAGCTCCTGGGAGATAGAAGACAGGTATCACTGTGCATAGTTTGAGACAGAAACTGCCTTCAGTGCGGGCAAGCTCATTATGCTCTTTACCTTCTGACTCATGGAGAAAGAGCCTGATTCTGTAGCAGCTAGGACAGACTGTCCACTGGGTTCAGGGAACAGATGCTATTGTCATCTAACACCCTAAGCTCTGTTGCCAGTGAAAAACTAAATTGAATCAACAAAGGGTCCTTATTTCTTTCTAATGTCTATAAAGAGTTATAGCAAGTTTATGAGGCATTACTACAGACAGCAAATTTTTTCTAAGATACATCATCTCTTCATTTCTCTTTCAAAAAAGGGAAGCTTTTCTGTAGAAACCTTTCAGTTCAATCATTAAATTGTTTCAGATGGCACACCTTAATCCTGCAGTAGATATAATTGATCAGAAAGTATAGAGAAAGCAAAGCTGTGCCAGCCTGTTTTAAAAAAAGTGCCAGTCACAATATTGAAGAAAGTACTAAATTGAATCCTGAGCTTCCCATATCAATAGGGCAGTCACAGTGCAGTACCATTGATCAACCTGTAATCCAGAACGAGGATTAAATTTATAGCATGGCCTTCTCTTCCCGGCCCATTAATTCCACAATCATCAACTGTTTATGGCAGCCTAATGTCAACATGCATCTTGTGCAAGATAGCAAAGCAAATGGTCAAATGTCAATGAAGATTAGGGCAAGGACATGCACTACTTGGTGTTTACAAATGTCTCATCAAGACATTTTTAAAAATACAAAGCCAAGCCCCACATTTTCAAATATAGAGATACACAGAATTATGGCTCTTGACGTCAGTGGTCCATCCACAAGATAAAAATTCAGCTTTAAACTGCTCATTAAAAGCAAACAGTGTAATTCATGGTTGCTGAAGAGAGTTGAGCCAAACTACCCAAAGCCATTAAGAAGTAAATGCCAGCATACATTGTCTTTCCTTTGCAGATGCTAAGATCTACAAATTAAATTATTTTATTTTGGCACTAGTCTTTAGCTTTAATATCTTCAAGTCCACTTATGTAAAACATGACTGAATTTTCTACAGATTTTCTAGTCTTCTATGTATACTGACTATCCTAGATAAAGCATTTAGAGATAAACAAGAAAAAAAACCCAAAAAACTTTTTTGAAGAGCAGATCTTCATGCATATTGTCATATGGACAAAGAGGCTGGCTATAAATCTAGGCACTGACTATGCTGGAGTGTGTCTGTCTTTATGTTAGTGTGCAAATGTGCACAAGATTGCATTGTTACACGTACTGTTAAACTGATGCCAAAATGTCCAAGTTCTCCTGTCTGATATGTCATACCTTTGTACTTATTTAATGAGCATATTTGGGAATAAATAAGAATAGAAGTCAGGCTGGAATTATCATTAAATAAAAAAATAAAATAATTAAAAGGAGGGAGAATAGTTCTCTCAGTGGAGAAAAGTATTAGATATCTAAAGTACACATTACACAGTAACAAGCTATCCCCAAATTTGTTAGCAGCTCTGTTTAGGGTCTGTAACTTGTGATTCTCTAAACACTTTGTAGAAGTGGTGCGGATTTTCTACATTTCCCTTGTGTAACTTACCTTAGAAAATCTGTTTTCTAAAAAAAAACCTGAGTTTGCTTTTCTGTTTGTGACTTATCTTTAGCCAGCCTTGTATGCTGTATCTGTAATTATTTGTCTACTGGATCTTTTTGGGAAACTGGGTAATCCAAACTAAATAATGTATTAAAATATGGGGAAAAATATTTACACTATGGTATGCAACATTGTTTTTTTCCTGGTTCCTTTCTCATCACTCTTCGTACTCTACATGCTTTTTGAATACCAAAGAGTTTTCAAGATTAGTGTTTTCTGCCATTTCTTTAAAAGACCCAATGCTTGTCCAGTAGAAATATGAAAGCAGTAAATTTATAACAACTGGGAGAAATAAGTTTAAGCTAAAGCTAGGAGAATTTGCACCTCTTTGGTTGGGTCATTATTCAGAGAACTAAAAAAAAAAAAAAAAAAAGGAAAAAAAAAGGAATGACAAGCGTGAATGTTGCAATAAAATTTTCCCCAAAAGAGAAACTTCCCCAGAGCAAGTAGCTCCCTATAACTTCTTACATTCTGTTGAAAAAGATCCCTTCTTCCAGGTTTCCTGGAATTAAGGGGTATCTTTGTGCCAGCAGGGATGTCATTGGAAGTGAAGTGATGTAGAAGAACTGAGTGCGAAGGCTGACAAGAATTTTCCATTTCATTCTCTTTCAGTAGAAAATTACCCATGAAATCTGGAGGTCAAGTACAAAATAACAAGAAGTCTCTGAATGGAGAGCCAGGGGATATTTGCAATGAACCATTCCTATCTATGCTATAATCTAATTTATCATGGACAAGTAGTGTAGACAATAAAGACGCAAAATTCAATACAGACAGTACAGTATAGAAACTTCATACAACAACTCCACAGTCATAATATAGCATTTTTATTTTTTTAATGTCTGTGTAATGTACAAAAAGATCCTTCTCAAGGCCAAGACCTTCTGCGGTCTAGAGGCTAATTTTTTGTGGAATGTGTGAATTACCATCTGCACCCACAAGGAAGTTGCAATTTCTCCCACAAAGAGTACTTGTACCATTCTCAGCACAGTCAGTGAGAGGTTTTTTTGGTGGTCTTGATCACATCCTGCAGTGACCATCTTGCTCTCTGCCCATGGAGTGCCTACCAAGTTACTCCCCTGTTGTCTCAGGTGCCTCAGACATGTGCTACTCTGTAGATGAGATGAATGTAGCTGTACACAGCTGTGCTTTCAGGAAGCTTGCAGATAAAAATGAACAATCAAAATCAGTAGCAAAATAAATTGATTGTAGTGGAAGCAGATAGCCTTGCTGAAATCTCATTGCAGTTTTTTCAGAATTTGCTTCCCTTTCAAAGCAAGCTCCCATCCCATTCATTTTTATTATATTTCCCTGCTTGGTTTGTTCACCTTAAAATAAAATTTAAAATTATAAGACAGAAATAATGTTAGCAATTCTGTAGATCTTCCTGCTAGGTAAGTCTAATAAGAATCATATTTGCAGTTTTTCCCAAAGCCAGAGAAATCTGTTTGACACTGGTATTATCAGCAATCAGGGAGAGTAATACCTCTGTCAAATGCTTGTGGTTTTTTTTAATATTTAAACAGAATGCAGATTCCAAAAGAATGAAAAATAACTGCATCTGCACCTAGGGTGCATAGACATGTACTGGGACTGGCACTCCACCTGTAGAGAGTGTCTGCACTTTCAGAAGGATTTATACTTAGCCATGAGTATTGCTTGACAGGAACATGAGTATAAATGAAAAAGAAAGGAATTCTTTCTCTGCGGGGCCAAAGCAGGATTTGCCACCTGAAAGCATTTTTTTTCCTCAAGCTGGTTGTTTTGGTGGAGATTTGGAAACCTGCAGTGTTTCAGCAGTGTTACTTCCTCTCAAGATGCAATTAACAAATGACCCAAAGCAGAAACTATTAGAATTCCTGAGTTGTTTCTGTTTTCCTGGACAGTTACTGAGGTGGGTTTAATCCCACGTGCATTGTTTGTACAAGCAGTGACAACAGTGACAAAAGAGTATGTGCAAGAGCAGAGGTCCAGAAGAATGTGTCTGTCCTGCCAGAACACAGGCTAGTGGCTGAGGCTCTGGAGTTACTGGGGTTTTAGGCTCTTTCCTTCCTAACTTTGGTTTCTTTATTCAGTTTGTTTGACAGGAGAATAAACACATGGACTGTTTCTGGCAAGAATCCAGGAACATGAGGCAGGATGCAGTGGGAGTTTTTGTTCTTCCAAAACGTCTGCTGAATGAATGGGCAATTCCTCAGTAAGATGATTTAATCATGAGTTGATTGCTGTTATTAATCTCCATTAAGGTGATCATTTCCAAAGGGATCAATTGGTGATAAATCTCCATTGATTTCAAAGACAGCAGAGTGGTCATCCTCTTGAAAATCTTGACCTAACCTAGGAGATTAAAAATTGTCAAATTAGCAATTTGATGCTGTCTGTAAAACTAATTTCAGATTAACCTAACTTCAATAAGATTAAACTGTTTCTCCAGAGAAGACCTCCTTTATGACAGGACATAAATTCACATACAGATACACATACACACAGGTGTATGCTCTACATTCCAAAGCTGCAGGTGCCTATAAAACAGGAACGGTTCCAGTGAGACAGTGAGGTCAAAGCAGTAGAGCTAGGAAGGAAAGTGTCCTCACATGAAGGCCACCCAAGATGCAGGATACGAAAAACCATGAGAGGAGAAATATGGAAAATAGATGTGGTAGAAAAGCATCTTGGAGAGAACACAAAGGCAGTAAGGAACAAGTGGTTAATATGAGGTTTCAAAGCTGCAAGCCAAGGCAGAAACTGCCCTAGATTCTTCTTTTGAGGTTTTTGTTGTTATTGTTGTTGTGAGTTTTTTGTTTGTTGGTTGGTTGGTTGGTTGGTTTGTTGGGGTTTTTTTGAGGAAAAAGCTATTGTAAGTTTTTATTAAAGAATGTCCCAAAGCTCAGTCTGTAGGCTCTGAAGTGTACCCTGGAGAGGAATCTTTCCCTCCCTACGTAATTGCAGCTGGACATGGAGGCACCACAAGCCCTGCTTACTGCTGAGTTCTTACCAGGATCTCCTGTGGACAGTGGTGTTTCCGTGTATGGGGGCAGGAGCAAAAGGGCTTTCTCCTCATGATGCCAAACATGAGCTAGAAACTGTTCAGGGACTCACAGCATGTCTGAGAGTACAGAGACCTCTGGAAATCAGCAGGTGCAACACACCTGCTCAGAACAGGGTCAGCTAGAGCAGGTTTCTCAGGGCCATAGACACACAGGTTTTGAATATCTCCAAGAATGGAGACTCTGCTTCTATGGGTAAGCAACCTGTGACCCAAACCTATGGATTTGATGACTCTCATAGTCAAAATGGGTTTTTTTCCCTCATGTTTAAGCTTATTTTCCTGTCTGTTTCAATGGCACAGGGGCCCCACTGGATTGATTTGTTGCTAAACAGGTCCCTGCCCAGTGTAAAAGGACAAGGTAATAACACCTGACTATCAAATGACAAATTCTGTCTGAGATGATGCAGCAGAAGCGAAAGCAAATTTTCCTCAAGGGTGCATGCTCTCATGACAGCTTGACAAATACAAATATTTCAAAATAAGTTATCTCTCCATACCCATTCAATTGAATGCTATGTGGCAGTTTTGAATTAAATAATTTTCACATGGTATTTAATGATTTTCACCTTGTGGAAGATCTAATTTTGCTGTGCTGTTCCTGAAATAATGGTGTAGGCAAAGCAAATTCATCACTGTGCAATAACTCTTCTCTTCCAAGATGGACATGGATCCCTAAGTGTCATATGGATTGAAAGACTTACAGCCATGCTCATTTTCAATGATTTGTACTAAGATAGAACTAAGTCAGTTCTCTGAGCCCATGAATACAATTTTTGTGAATTACTTATTGTATCCTTAATACAAATTTGTCAACATTTGATTCCTCAGTGATCAGTTTCACTTGACATTTTCCAAAGCAGTACAGCTTTACACAGAAAGAGATGAAAGTCACTTCTGGTAGCAGATGTAAAGAAATATTTAAAGTATCATTAATAACTGATTTTTAAAAATCTTTATTCATCATTTCTATTTTAAGCTTCCAGCTTTACTGCTTATGATTTGGGCTTGAGGATTTTTCCTATTTTCTTCTCTGCCTTGTTAAATCTAACTGCTTAAATTACAGTTCCATATTTTCTGTGGTCTGGAGCTGAGTCGATGCAAGTGCAATATTTTGACTTTTCTGACTTTATTTCTTTTCATATTGGATAGAAAAAACACTAGCTTAAGGTGACTCAGCTGGTCAGATAAGTTTGTTGAATCACTGAAATTGAATTAACTGTGTCTGAGCAGCTACCTTCTCTTAACAGGTGGCAAATTTCACAGTTTCCATCAGAGAAAACAACATGAAAGTCTTTCAATGGAATGATAAATCTGAGACTCTCCACAGAATAGAAGTTGATATAAATATTGCCCAAAGTTCCCAGAGTCTTTGAAGTGGGACCTGAAATGTGCCTGGGGGTCAGTTTCCAGTGTTGCTGCTTCTTGACACCTTACCACAAGCCTCACAAGACACCACAATGGATCTGATACTCATTACTCTTATGACTGCATTGTCAGTAGCACTGTTTATAGCAATGTTTCTAGCATTTTTCCATATCAGAATAGTCTAGCTTTGGGGTTGTGTCCCATTCCCTTTTTAGACTTCCTGTGGATCTCAGTGGGCATTAAATCAAATCCTTTCAATCAAAATTCAGAAAGGGGGTGAGGAAAATAGTCTGAGCTTGCAAGGCATTGAATAGGTACTCCCTAATTGGTATCAGTAAGAGTTGGATGTAGACATATCACAATTTGTCCAATAGACACATCATTGAAAGAAGAAGGATATTTCTGTCTCAGTCTCATTTTCTCTCTCTGAGCAATTCAGGATACACATTAATTTACTCAAACTATTTTTCTGGTTTTGTCAGTTTAGAGTTAAGAATTGGCCTTGCCATGAAAAAATGATGGAGTTGCACTGCCAAATGGAAACAGGAGCATCTGAGCTACTTCTGGGAGTACACAGAGAAAGCAAACAGCATTCCTTTATTGTCCTGGCCTGAGGCTACAGTACAGCAAAGATAAAACTCTTCTTAAGATTTTCTTATGGTACACTTAAGAATGCCTTTTTAAAAGTCTCATGCAGAACAGGTGCACATTGCTTAAAGGAAGACTGCACATGCTTGCTTAATGTGTACATATAAGACCTTACTGCAATCTTTAATCCTTAATATCTTTGAATAATTTAGCTGCCTCAAGTAAAATATGCTAATTACATTTTACATACCTACCTCTAAGCCTTTTGCTGGGTAATTAAGCTAAATAACTCTGAGCTAAAATAAAATCTACTCAGTTCTCTGGTAATAGTAACCAGGGATTGTGTCCAGTTAAAAGATCAGGAACTCTAGCTTGAAACAGATGTTGGGAATGGCTCTTTTCTTTATACAGCCCTTGCTGCTATGCTTTAAGTGATTCCTGGAAATGCAGTAGCTCTTGGTCTGAAATGTTCCCTTTTGATTGTGGTTGATTCAGTTCAGGGATAGATTCTGTTCAAGTGGTGAGGAACACATAAAGATGCTTATATAATTCCAGCAAGATAAGGGGTGCAATAAACAGCAGTGTGTCAGAGGGAAAAAGGGAGTGGTGATGAAGGTGAGCAGGCTGAGTGCTGCTTGAAAGCTTATGTGCAGAAGTGTCCTGTGCTAAGCCTGCCATAAAGCTGAAACATACGCTGTTGTAAACCTGAATGGATATATGGAGCTGAAAGATCTTTGGGCTTGTTGGTTATCCTTCACTCTTCAGGGAGAAGAGATGATTCTGCCTCTTGTGCACATGCTCTTAGCAGGACCAATTTAATTTCCATGAGTCTTGTTAAGAGCTATAGGCCCACTGTTGCTATGGTAAGACTGCAAATAATGTACCTATCCCAGGAATGGGTGGCCCTGGGGTTTGATGGTGAAGGAGAGCAGCTTCAGGTTGACTGGACAAGGCTGTACCTCCTTCCTTGCTTATGGACAGTCACAGTATGTACTGCTTTGTCTGGTCCTATGCCAGTGGGAATGAATGTAACCACAAAAATAAATGAGCAAAATGCCTTTGTGGCAGGAAGTACTCAGAATGCCCATAAAGAAATCTATAGATGCAAACATTTCTAGCAGGTAGGTAACCTAGGGGAAACTGATATGCTGTGAAGCAGATACATTGATTTATCTCAGGAATAGCATAGCTAAAGGCAGGGGTCAGTTCTTCTGTGAACTGAGATGGCTTATTTTATCTCAGATGAAATCAAGAAAACCAGCAAAGATGGTATGGACAGACAAGTCCAAAAGTTGCTGAAGGCCTAAAGGGAGGAAAAGGAGATGAAGCAAAAGTTATGCATGTTTCCTGGGAGAGAGTGCCAAACAATTGTGTCTTTCTCACCTGGAAAAACCTTCCAAATGAAAGTTTTAAAAGTCCCCTTGAAACTCAACTGAATATTTCAGCAAGTGAGGTGATTCTCCTTTATATTTTCTTCCTAAATATTTTATTGCTCACATGGATTCATCAAGTGAGAAAGGTTCCTACATATTTTGCCCCTGTCTTATTGCTCTTATAAGCTGCCCCAGCTTTAATGTTTTGTCAACACTGTGAAGGGGTAAATTCTCCTGAGCTTCTCTTTACCTCACCATTGAAGAGTTAGGAAACTTCACCAGACTGCTACGCCTTGTTTCTCCAAATACCAGCTTTAGAAGCATCTCTGTTCATGGGACTTCAGCCACTGCCCATGGAATATTGCCCCAGCATGGCCTACTCCTTTATCCTGACATTATGAGGAAGGAAAGTCCTCCTGAAAAAACTTGCCACCATGTCTTTTCAGGTGAAATTCAACTTCTTTCTCCCAGGAAGTTTCAATTAACATCTATAAATTCTACTTAATCTAAGATATTTTATGTGGATCTCCAGCAAACAGATCTAGGTACAAACTGACTAATAAGGCTGGTGATGTCTTCTGGTCCTGTTCTCCTTTGCCTGCCTGTCATTTCTCACTTTGGGAGAGCTTTGATGTAGTTACTAGTTGCCACATGAAGGTTGCTCTGATCTTGGCCATGCACATCCTTAGAGCGCTTTGTCTTTGCATCCTTCCTTAACTAATGTTGTCTGTTTTCCCTCAGTAACTGCCAGTCCTGTTAAAAGGTCAAAGTTTTGCCATGCTCCTTCTCCAAGTACTAGGAGACTGCTGCTTACAGGAATCCACAGATGCAAATTGGTCCTTTGAGTGCTTTTATTTAACCTAGGGAAGAACTAGGTACAACAAAAGATAGCCTGTGTGAGCTGATAAAGATGCTACCTGACCTTGGCACTGGTGAGAGGAGCACGGCTTAGAGCTTACCTTTTTCAGCAAAGTTTTCACTTAAGCAAAATTCCAGGGATGTGGCAGAATTAAGAAAACAGAGAGAGGTGCCTAAGGACTTCTGTCAGGGTTAAACTTCAGAATGGTATTCTAAACAGGCAGCTGAGGAGCAAATGAGTAGCAAAACCAAGCATAAGCATCTTATTCCTCTCCTCTAAACATGTTCTGCCTCTATGGGGGACCTGCACATAGTACATCCTCTGAAGACCTCTGTCTCTTCTACCACATCAGGATATCTAGGCAGAGGAATATCCAGTTTCTTTCCCTGAGTGAGCTAGGTTTGGGAATGTTCAGGGACTGGGGGATGTACACACCTTAGCAGGAGCAGATCAGGCTGCTGCCGAGGACAGAAATCCCAGTGAAGCTCTGGAAACAAGGCAGGAAAGATGACCTCAGTTACACCCCAGAAACTAAGTTAAATGCTCAGGCAGGATTTGGGGCTGTATTTTACAAGTAGCAGGACAACAGACATTTTAAAAGTTTTACTTACCTGCATGTTTTGTGCATGTGTAAATGTCAAGTTGAAGAAAAAAAAAGGGGAAGTGGTTTAATATTTTAGCATATTCCTCTGCCTAATGCTCCTTCAGCATTTTCAGACACCAGTGTACACAGAGGGCTGCAATCATATATTAATTTGTCTAAGTGTAATGCCCAATTTTCTTTCAATTATGTGAACTAAGTTTCTCTCTCAGGCTGAGAAAATTCAAAAGAAGAATAAAAATTGTTTTAGAATTTATGAATTGTTAAAAAAATTGAAAATAATAATAAATGTCACTTTGGACAATTTTTAATAGCTTTTAAAAGTCAGAACTACAGAAAAAAAAATTAAATCCTATTGTTAATTTTTTCTACAGGTCCCTGGAGGAAATGAATTTTATATTAAAAAATGTCAAGTTTATTCTACTGATTATGTTAGATTGTAGTGTTAAAAGTCGTCCAGCAGAAGTGGAAGAAAAACACTTCTGCTATTCTACTTATCTCTATGAAAAGTTTCATTCAATTCATTCATTATTTAGACTGCCTTTTTGCAGAAAATTTACATAAAATTTTATAAAATTTCAAGATATTTATGTACAGAACATAGGAAAAATGTGACCAACTATACTGTAAAAGAAAGAATTTTTCCCTTTTTCCAGCAGGAAGAATCAATAGGAATCATTCCAGTTTCTGCATGACTGGCTGAGCTCTGCACAATACATGCTGCCATGCAAAGACACAGCTAGTTCTTCCAAGTTCTGATAGGAATAATGCTAGCAGCTTTCTTTCTTCTCTCTATTTTCTAAAGAGGGATTAAAGCAAAAAATTGATATATCATCTTATACTCCTATGCATTTTCTCCTTCACTTTCCTTACCTTACACGTTCTGACAGTCTCTGGTTGATAAATGTGCAGTGTTTTGGATATGTTTTTTAATCAGCTTTCCTGGCAGTGTGCTTCAAATCTTGCCTTGTTTATTAGAAACAATATGCCATATGTCATGTCATGAATGGAGTTTGTGAGAAGGAAACCATCTAATCCAGCAACATATGTGTTTTTAATGGCGATGTTTGGCTAAGGGATCATTTTAATGTCGTTATAAAGGTTCATCCCTCCATGTTTCAAATATTCTGCTTGTGAATTTATGGTGCCAGTGGAGGTTTAGTGATAATGGTTCAGAAGCAGAATATGGCAAGAAATAGCTTAGCAACATTTACATCCTCCATTTAGGATATAAAACTATTGCAATGATTAAGTAAAAATGAAAGCCTTAGCATAAAAAGATGTCAAAACCCAGCAGAGGTGCATGCTTTGTGTTTCTGAAGTTAATATGAAGTACTGAATTATTCCATGCCCTTGACCTCTCAGGTTTGTTGCCCAAAACTATACAAGAGAGTTAATGGCGCCAGAACATTACATACAGAGATACTGTTTTAAAAATTGCTTTTAAATTGTGAGTGAATACAAGTCCCTTTATCTATATGAAAATAGATGGAAATATATTCGATGCATTTATGGCATATGAAAGGTTGTATTTAATGTTATCTGCTCTTGACCTTTAGACTGAAATTTGCATTTGATTTCCTATGCCTCTGAGAACATTTTACTTCCTGCACTAATTCCCTTTCTAAATCATGAGGACTGCAGACTCTGTTGCAATATCAATCATTTTACACTGCTGATGGTAACTTGTTAAGGCTTTATAGAGTTAACTATTGTTTTGAAGTGAAATTGTGAATTTTGAATCCAATTGGATTATACAGGCAAATAGACTTGTTCAAAATCAACATAATCCTTGTTCTCCAAATTATCTATGAGACTGTGACTGTTCCTTAAGACAGTTTATTATTATGTCATGGCAGTACTTGGGCTCACACCAGGATATAGCTGAAAAATCAAAGTCTTACAAGAAGACATGGCCTTAGACTATGATAAGTTACTTGAAGTGTCATTTCACAGTCCCTTTTGAAAAATCAGTCACTTAGACTTTGTAGTCATACTGCATTTATGTCACATACATTTTATGTCATACTGCATTTCTTATGTGTCTGTGAACAATTTCACATTTCATAAGCATTGATTCATTCATTCATTCATGCATTCATTCTTTTTTTAATATTTCATGTTTCAGTCCTGTCTCTCTTCCATAGAGCATAGTAATAACTATATAATACAAACTTAATAAACTTACTTAAGTTACTCATAAACTTACTACATAGAATAAGTAAACTTAGTGTCACCTCCATCTTAACACCACCACTATACTGAAGTGGTCTGACATGCTCAAATTCAGAACAATCATTCTCCACCCTTATTTAGCATTAAATCAAATAAACTCCATTTCAGATCTAAAGAAAGGCTTTTACTCCCTAGAGCTTGATTGCTATTATCCCCCAGTCATGTCAGTACCAATATCTTATAACAGAAGGTATTGGCTCCTTTATTAATTCTTGGCATTAAAAAGTGACACTTGAAGATCAGGACCTCAAAGTGAGACAAAGCAGTACATTTGCTCATACACATAATTCACATGCTTGATATATCTATATCTCATGATCCTCTGCTCACTTTAGAATTAGCAAATTGATGGCCGGTGTCATTAGCACAATGAGGTCTGTGGGCTGCTGCATTAGACAATGACTGCATCACCTACATTACATTTGGATTAGCTTGCAGCTCATGAAAGGAAAAGGGATGCTCCTCAGAGGCTTGTGTGGAGGTGTTATTTCAGATCAGATCACAGTTCAGAGTGGATCAGAAATTAAAAATAATGTTATGGGAAAATAACTAGAGATATTGTGCCGATAAGCTCAACAGAGTAGTATCCAGACAATTGCATTATGACCAATGCAGGTCAAACAACAAGGGGAAATGACCTGTATTTAATAAATTTAATTTGGGATTGCACAATACTGATAGCCCTAATTGAATGACTTACTCAATACATACTCCTAGTACTCATCAGATATATTCTCTCAGGAACACTAGCAGTATAGAGCTTATACACTAAATCCAGAAAAGCTATTTACAATGTGTAATACTGATCACAGCAGTTATATTTGCTAAGCAGTGTAACTATAATAGAGTATAATAATAAACAGTAATTTCACCTGTATAAGGTGCACCCTTTTGACTAAAATTTTGATCTAAACCATGGAAGTGCACCTTATACTCCGGTGCACATTATATATGGACAAAATTTGGAAATTTGCCAACCTGGAAGTGCAAGCTGCAAGCGTCGGGGACCAGGCAGCGCACTACGAGAGCCACACCAGCCATCACCGGGGGCAGGAGGGAATGCCGGGGCCCAGGACACGGGTAGGGTGCCTGGGGCTGTGTTTAAAGGCTACGCCGATCCATGAAAACTGTTTGCAAATTGA
The DNA here is from genome assembly GCA_009812075.1 of Sialia sialis. Lineage (NCBI taxonomy): Eukaryota > Metazoa > Chordata > Aves > Passeriformes > Turdidae > Sialia > Sialia sialis. The sequence continues at coordinate 45,188,255 of VRYO01002734.1, read as the reverse complement.
GCAGCTGCCAGTAAACTCCATGATCCATTACTAATTCGTTACTTTGTTGCGCGCGGATCCTCACTGCAAAAAAATTTGCACCTTATAGGCTGGTGTGCCTTATATATGGACAAAATACGGAAAATTGGTGACAACCCAGAAGTGCATCTTCTACTCCGGTGCACCTTATAGTTGTGAAATTACTGTAATTATTCCAAGCAGCAAAAAGCAATCTGGCTGAAAAAATTACACCACCTTTATTTAGAGGCACAGTACATGCAGACTTGTCACTAGTATCATCAACAGGAACTTGGCTGAGAAGTCAGATTTAAATCACAATGTTTAAGGCTCCTCCCACCACCTTGGCACTGTGCAATTCCAAGACTGCTCCACAGAAGCATGATGTAATGCAGTGGAGGCTACAGAACAAGATCTGGGATTTTTTATTATTTTGGAAATTGTTTCCTTTCCTATCTTGTACTTAAAATAACTATATGGGACCTGCCCATAAGAGATGTTAGAGTGATCCGTACGGCAGTAGCCAGTAGTTTGTGTTAGGGGTTAGGATTTACAAATCTGACCTAGAAATTCTCTGCCTGCTGAGGATGTAGGTGTTGGGATGTTTTTTATATTAATATAGTGCCACACAAATTAATATGGCCACACAAACAAATAAGAAAATAAGGAGGAGATGATGTGGGGTATGGTGGGTCACCTGCTTTTTGCACTGTCCCCACCCGAGCACTCTCCTAGGAAGGGAAGGAGGGTGGGTTTCCATCTTGCTCTGGCCACAAAGGTTTTGGCTGCACACACTCCTACCCAAAGAAATGCCCAGACTACTAGGCTATAGGTACTGAGCTGGAACTGGGAAAACAGGGCCAAAATGGAAGGGGTGGCAGTATCAGGCTCTAGGAGAGGAGATCTGGGAAGTTTTCTTTCTGTAGACTATCCATCTTACAGTCAGTGAAGCCATAATGAACTCCCTACAAATCTTATGCATTGCACCAGTCTGAAAGGAATTTGTACCTTTCTCATCTCAAGTTTTTGATTTTCTTCTGGAAAAGGCACACAACCCTATACCCTGCCAAATTCTCAAACAGAGCTGCTTTTCCTCTGAGCTTTTCAGCATTTCACTTTTGATTGTTCCAGTGCAGCATCTTTCTCTTCCCATATGAGGGATTATGAGGCACTGTCTTCCCTCCTGCCTTGTGTTTTGCACCCTTCTCCTGGCTAACAGTGATGTATTCTTGGCCTCACATTCTCTGGCAATTGACCTGTGAGTTCCTTCTTTTCTGTTATGAGTTGTCTCATGTCTGTTCTGCCTTCTGCTCTCTATCACAAATGCTGCCTTCTGTTCTCAGTCACAGTTGGGTTTTTTTGGGCGGATTTTTTGGGGTGTTTTTTTTTTGTTTTGGTTTGGGGTTTTTTGTTGGTTTTTGTTGTTGTTGTTTTTGGAGTATTTTTGTTGTTTTTTACTTCCTTATCCCTGTGTTTCTGCTTAGCTTCGTTTCTGTGCTGCCTTTGTGCTATAGAAAAATAAAACCAAAAATACTAAAAAAATAAATCCAAACCAATTAAGAAACCCCAAGCAACCTCCCATGAAAATTCATACTTGCACTGCCTTCCTTTTACTGTGCTTCAACATATAGACACCACTAACATGACTTTTTTTTTTATTGCAACTGACTGCACACTCACCTGACTCCACATGTCTTGTCTGACATGCCCCTCCTTGCCAACAGATCTTACATGCTCTGTAACATCAAATACAAATTATCAGAGAGAAAGCACTGCTGCATCAGTATGTACTGTTCCCTTTTCTATTGTTCAGTATACGACAAAAACATCTCCTGAAGCAGACCATCCTGCTGGTGTTGGTTACCAGCCTGGAAAAGTACTTATTTTTTATCTTCTGCTGTTTGAAAAGCAGCAATGTTACTGCCCTCCTTGCAGCTCAAAGCTGTGGGGCAAAAAATGGCTTGATATGAAAAAATCAAACAATTCCCTCTCCCTAGACTGGCACATTTTTTTCCTGTAAAAGCTCAGAGGAGCTCTGCTAGTCATGGCATTAATAAGGTTGCATTCCTAATGAAAAAGCTGACTGCTAAAGTGGGATAAACAGATGTTTGCAACCAGTACAAATATTTTAAATTGCCTGGTGACAAGTTAACCCTGGCTGAATGCTAGGTGTCCACCAAGTTGCTCTATCACTCCGTTGCTCAGCTAGACGGAGGGAAGAAAACATAATGAAAGGCTAACCAGACACAATTTGGGGAAATAGGTTTTATTTATTACCAATCAAATCAGAGTAGGATAATGAGAAATATACCCAGACCTTAAAAACACTTCTCCCCCCACCTTCCTCCTCCTCTTCCTCCTCCTCCTCCTCCTCCTCCTCCTCCTCCTCTCTTATTCCCAGGCTGAACTTCACTCCCATTTTTCTTTCCTTCCTCCCCTGCAGAGGTCCAGTAGGATAGGAACTGGGGGTTACCATCAGTTCATCACACTGTCTGTGCCACTCCTTCCTCCTCACACTCTTCCTCTGTTCCAGAGTGGGGCCCTCCCATGGCAGACAATCCTCCACAAACTTCTGCCTCATGGGTCTCCCATGGGATCGAAAGTCCTGGCAGAAAAACTGCTCTAGTGCAGGCTTCCTACAGGACATCCACCTGCTCCATCGTGGGTCTCTCCACCAGCAGGTGGATCTCCGCCCCACTGTGGATCTTCACAGGCTACAGAGAACAGCCTGACTTACCCTAGTCTGTACCATGCTCTGCAGGGGAACCTCTGCTCCTTCCCCTCCTCCACTGGCCTTGGTGTCTGCCGTCCTTCTCTCACACATTCTCACTTTGCTCTTCTCTGGATGCATTTGCTGTTGTCCTGTTTTTCCCCTTTCACTAATGTAATAGAATCACAGAATATTCGGGGTTGGAAGGGACCCACAAGGATCATGGAATCCAACTCTTGAATGAGTGACCCATATAGGAATCAAACATACAAAAAGTATGTTCTCCCAGAGGTGTTGCCACCATCCCTGATGGTTTTAGCCTTAACCAGCAATGGGTCTGTCTTGGAGCTGGCTGGCATTGGCTCTGTCAGACACAGGGAAATCTTCCAGCAGCTTCTCACAGAAGCCACTCCTGTAGCCCCTCACACCACTGCCAAAACTTCCCCATGCAAACCCCAAAGGGGATGGACTTGCATCCATCCAAAAACCTCTGAACTGTGATACCCATCTCTGACAGTGGGAACCATTTTCCTAGGCTCAAAGTTCTCTAAGAAAAAGAGCTAAAGAATGCAGTATGTCTTGCAATAAGAGATAGGATACTTTTAAACAGTTGTACCTCATTTACTCTGCATGCAGATTTCCCTCATTTAGAGTCACTGCAGAAGAGACAACTGGATAGTGACTCATTTGCAGGGGAAAACATGGTTAGTTTATTTGACGTTATATTTAGAAAAAAAGATGAGTGAATCAATCAAATAAATTATTTTCATTTTCTCCTTTGATCTCTTCCCAACCTTCCTCTCCCTCAGGAACCTAATTGCTACAAATACATAAAATCTTACAGATGTTTTTGTAATGGCAGCACTGTATGGACTTTGCCATTTGCTGATCCATGTATTATGGCAGAAGATCACTTGCAGAGAGGAAAAGAACATCAGTAATAAAAGGCCAGTTTTCACTCTTCACTCTTCCTGCCTGTTGGGTTTCTTTTTTCTCTTCCTCTGTTTCATTCCTTCCTAATTTATTTTTATGTCAATGTAGTGTGTTGATAAAGAAGCCCTTCACAATTTTTGAAGAAAAGGTTGTAAAAATGCAGGAAAATTCATGTGAAAAAGACACTTCTGCATTGCTGGGATATAGAAATAATGTCAGAGATCTCTGTTTCAGATTTTTACCTTGCGCTGGAGTCTGAATGCTGCCATTACACTTTTGAGTATCTGCATTAATCAGGACTATAAAACCTAAAGAGAATTATGAGTCCCTATGAGAAAATTCAATTTCTATTGTGACTTGTTGGCAGCTCTGGTACAGCAGTGTTGCTGCATTGTCAAGAGGTGAATTTATGCAGGCACTCTACTGGGTACTGGTGGGCTTGTTTTCTAAGCTCAGTAAAGCAAAGCAAGGGCTGCATGTCAACAAATTTACCTTCCTTCACCTCACTACCTCTCTGAACTCATATTCCCACTTTTGGGGAAAGCACAGGAGAGCCTCCTTCTTTCCAGCCATAGAAAAGTTGGTGGCAATATCTGGGTCTTACTCAGAGGCAGGTGGCAGCTAATGCCTGGCTAGAGAGGACCCAGGGAGTGGACACTGATGGTGGCATGACCAGAACCATGTTCATGATGGCAGTGGTCATGGTGTCACTTGCTGGTGCCTGGAGTTTCTGGCTGATTCCCAACACAAATGTGGCACCACTTAGACCCCCTGTGTGAGCTGAGCCTGTTTAAATGGGGCATCCCTTCTCTCACCTACCTTCACCTGCTGCAGATTTACTTTGAAGAACCCATGTCTCCTGGTCTGGAGGACAGGTGTCTGCTAAGAAAGGCAGGAGCCTCTCTTTGAAATGGAGATTGTAAGCCACCCCCCCCTCCAAATTAGTAGAATTTTGAAATTAAGGGGCTCTCAGGCAAAGATATGGGAATTAGGAATAACAGTTCTTTACTAAGAAAATTAAAATAGAAATACGGTACTAAAAGAACAAACCGCAAACACTGACAAAGTCAGAGTACAACCTGACACCGTGTCAGTCAGGGTGTTGGTAGCAGTCTGATTAAATGGTGGCTACAGTCCTCTTGCAGTGACAGATGTGGCTCAGTTGAAGCAGTAGTCCTGTAGTGTAGTCCTACAGTGGTCCTGTAGAAAGAGTGCCATTTCCCACCGAAGGTCCAGTAGTGATGTGGAGAAGTTCAGTTTTCCTCTGGAAGTCCAGTGGAAAAAAGGCTCCCTTTGTATCCCAGTTTTTATCTTGGTAGGAAAGGCTTGGCTCTTCCCCCTGGCTGGAGCAACTCCAAATGGGATGAAGTAATTTTATCAGTCATACAGTGGGACTCAATGGGCCATTAGCAGAAGATAATTCCCTAGAGAAAGGATGGGTTGTGAAAAGATAAGGATCACCACCCCACCTGGTCTCAACAGATGGTGATAGAATAGATACTTTTGATCACATCCGGTATTGTAACCCAAGACATCATGTGAGAGCTGTGATCAAAACAGTACATTTTGAAAGGCTTCCTGAAAAGCATGGGGCCTGTAAGGGCCATTATTATTGCCCTGGAGATATATCAGAAATGGAGTTACATATCAAGGGGCAATTGTTTAGCTCAGTCTAAGTAGGCACAGCTACTCCCTTCTTTCTTTACTCTGTCTCTGACACTGCTACTGTTTGGTTCTTCCCAATATGTTGCTGAAGTCTCCTTGTGCCACATAGATTTAAAATTTCTCCTTTCATCTTGACCTGTAAACATAAAGCAGTAGCAGGGAATTTTGATCATGTAGTCTGAATTTTGTATCTTGTATTATCATGATTTCACCAGCTGGCTCATACAGCTGAAATAGCCATAGCACCTGAAATAGCACCTGAATGTCTGAGTGTCCCAATGCCAGAGCATTTCTTCAGAATTTGGAAGATTTCCTTCTTTCTTCTCCTGGTGGGACTAAGACGTACAGCACTTGAAGTATGGTGCTAAGGATTTCCTCGTACTAATCAGACCACAATCCATCTGTCAGGCCTTTTCAATCACTAATTTAAAGGACAGATAGATCACCATGAAAATAGTTCCAACTAATTGAACTTGTCAAATACAATTGTAAACCCTACCAGACCTTGCTGGAAAATAAGCCCTAAACAATTCCTAAAAAATAGTCTTTGGAATAGCTATGATGTTTAGAAAAAATTAAAGCTATCCCAGGTGAAAACCAGAATGCAAGATTGCTCCTTAAATTCTCAGGTAGACCTGTTTTGTTGGTCTTGGAGCCTTAAAAAACTGTTGAAAAGGACCTTTTTTGAATCTTAGTTTATGATGTCTTGCTCATGTCCTGGTATCTAGGAAGTAATGGTTCTCTTGTATACAAATGAGATATTTCCTGCAGTTAAAGCACACCATGAAGGAAATGGCAATTAGGCATTGAATCCCACAACAGCAATAGCTGAGTGTAAAAGTTAGTCATGCTGTCGCTGTGAAAATTGTTTACTTATTCATTTTTAAAATGACTCTTTCCACAATTGTGTAAATATTTAGCAAGACTTAATTTCTTGTAAATTGCTTCATGTAGGACAACAATATAAAGAATTACATATACATGTGTATAATTTTTATATGCATATATAATTGTCTATGTGTGACTTCCTGGCTACTGAATGAAAAGTGTAATTGATTCCCATGAGAGTATGTCTTCTTCAAATGTTGCACTCTTAAATAGATCACTTCCTACTTTTTCATCTTTGACCACTAATTGCAAAGTGCAGTTCTGAGTTAAACAACCTGCAGGGAAAGAATTATTTATAATAGATTACATACATAGGACTTTGATACATTTTTCAGCACTGTGGATGAGAACATTAAATCCTAGAGGAGACGGTTACGTCTGTAATCCCAGTTTGAAATGCACTTCCTGTAACAGGTGACACCATGTATCACAGATATCAAGTATGCAATATTCTTTTTGTACTTAGCTGAGAGCAATGAAATGTTTGAAAATGCTGTGAGGCACATCCGTGCAGAAATACGTTTGCCCTGGAGCTGCAAGTCTGCAGAGATTCCCTGCACACATCCCGTGTGAGCGAGGTCCTTCTGTTATGAAAAGTGAGTCTCAGAGTCTGTGCGTAAGCTCAAGCGTGTATCTGAGTGCATGCGCTGGAGGAAAACGTCAGCTCAGACTTTTTATTACTTTTTGCATTGACTGAGATGAACTCTTGTGATCTCCTGCTGTTTCCTGTTAATAGACTATCAGAAGAAAGATTTTTATTCAGCGCCAAATATATTTTCATTTTTAAGTCTTAAGGATGTGTTTGTTGTTAAATTTAAGGAGGGGTTTTATTACCTAGCAGCGCTAGAATTTTAACCAGTGTAAATTTGCCTAGAGCTGTGCAATAGTTTCTCATCTCTTTTGTGTGTGGATGCAATGAGGGAAAGCTTATATTACACGGTATAAAAAGAGAAAGGGCAACAGAGGGGAAGTGAGAAGGAGGAAGATTTTTTCCTTAGAGGCAAAAACTAATTTCTCCAGTGTTCAAGGTTTTGGGTAATAAGGAAATATTTGCATAATGCTGACTACCTGATTGAAAAAAAATACAGTTGAGGGAGCTCATCCTCACTAGGTAACTTGCTGAGAAGGGCAGAGGTGCAGCATTCGGAGCTGAAGGGAAGTTTCCCTTCAGATTAGTCAGAGCAGAAACAAAGCTCATTCTCCAGACGTGCCATTAGTTGCAAAGCTTGTTAGAATCCCTCTCAATGCTAAATAAACTGTCACTCAGAAACCAGAAACGGCCAAGCTTTGTTACAGGGTGCAGCAGCAGGCACCACCACTCCGCTTCTCTCGAGTTCAGTATTCCCATCACTTACCTGAAATTAAATTTTCAGGTATTATCTAAACAAATATAGGTGTTTTAGAAGAGTTGTACAAAACTCAGTTTAATGTTGCTTCCTCCTAAAACTAGGCACTTGTGATGAATTCTGTTTTGATATTTATGTAGAGATATGATTTTTATGATATTTTATATGGAAGGGCCAATCTGTAGTAACCAAAACCTACTATAAGGGGGCATCAACTGAAATAAATTTCCTATTAAAGCTTTAAAACCCAATGAGATTCAACATCCTTGTATGTTTCACTACATTATCGCTAAAATGTAAAAAATGCTGTTTTCCAAAGCAAAATGTTTTCATCTTGAAAAGTATGGTACTTCAAAAAGTGTCTAGAACTTGAAATCTGAAAATTTTATCTCTTTCCCTATACTGTAATTTTCTTTGGGTTTTAAGTTCATTAGAAACTTTTAAGAGTTTAAGTTTCACCTGATTTTTGTTAAGAACATTTTTGTTCACCTAGAAGCTTGTTTAGAATGGGCTTACTTCTTCCTGCTTGCTGTAATGATTACAGACAACGAAGTCATCTGTTCAAGTGAAGCTCATGACTTGTTTCATCAGCTTGGCATGGAAATTGATGAGGAAGCTCTCCTAATACTTTTTATGTATCCATCTTCCCTTCCAGTGAAGTAGAGAAAAATGAAAGGCTCCATTATAACTACAACTAACGTGTACCCTAAACATTAAAGAAAAGGAGAAAGGTTTAGAGTTGTTGGGCTGGTTTCACTCTTAGCTTGCCCCTTTAGTCAATGGTCAGATCCTCTGAGTAGCAGGTGGCACGATGTGTGCTTTCCTGTAAACTGGACCCAGCAGAGCAATAGCTACATTTCTGAGCATTTAGCCTTGATCTGCCCCACATCTGTTCTCATTTAGTAATTTTGTAAGTAATTACAAGGGGATAGTATTTAGCCTTGAGTTCATTTTAGAAGAAGCAGCCTTCCTGTTCCTGTTATGATGTGGCCAGTATTTGTACCCTTGGTTTGAAGCAATTGTATTGTTAGATTGTATTGCCCTGATGAGCCTTTCCTGTTGCCACTGTAGCCTTGAAAGCTGGAAATTCCAAGTGCTGCAGGTGGTGAGCAGCTAGGTTTGATTAATCCAGATTCCTTTTTCACATTGTTGAAAAATGATGGGGGAAAAGAGATGCTCTGCAGCTGAGTGTCAAACCTAGCTGGAAATTCTGCTGCTATTAGGGGTGATGATACGGGTCACACAGTATTATTTTGAGCCAGGAATACATAGTGAGATCATATCAGAAAATTGGCAGAGAGCATTATGGTTATGTAGGAGCTCAGGGAGAAGGCCAGACTGCAGGACAAGTACCTTTTCTTCCATTGTTACATCAAAAATGTGATTTTTCACCAAAGCTAGCTGAACTACAGGCTGATAACTTGAGACACAGGAATGGCATGAATTTGGTGCACAGATCTGTATCAGAGATCAAGCAGTCTTCATGCAATCAGGAAAACTTTCAACTGCTGTTCATGAAATACAGCCTTGTGTTTAAAATAATAATAATAACCAGAAATAATGATGATTTTCATAAATAAAAGTGGCACTTTAATTACTTTCCTGATTCCATTTACTAATGATTCACTGGTGTTTGAGGTTTTTGTGATTTTTGTTACATCAATTTAGTCATGTTCTTCTAGATCATTCTCTGTTGCCAGTACTGTAGCATCACATCTTTCCCATGTTCATGAAAAATGACGAGTCTTTTTGATGCCATGAGGTATCATGCTAAGCATGGAAAGTGGGGGTAGAAGAAGGAAAGAGTCAAGTTTGGAGTGATGATTTTGTCTTCCCAAGTAACCCTTACTTGTGGCGGAGCCCTGCTTTCTTGGAGCTTGCCTGCCATGGGAAGTGGTGCATGAATTTCTTATTCCACTTTGCTTGTGTGCAGCTATTACTTGACATGTTAAACTGACTTTAATTCAACCTAGAAGTTTTCTCACTTTTACTCTTTTGATTCTCACCCCCACCTGAGCAGAGGTGTGGTAATTAGCTGCCAGCTGGGGTTAAGCCACAACAGCCCTTCTTGGTGTCAAGTGTGGGGCTCAAAGGGTTCAAGATAACAACAGATTGGATTGGCACATACTAGACTGAATTTATAGCTGTTATTATAATGTAGCTATTAATCTGCAGGCTCTGTGCTTGCCATGGCACTTGCTTGTCTCACTGCTACCATCTGCATTGACTGGGGCATGGAATGGCATTGGCTGAGCGCAGTTATTTCCTGTAGGGATTGTGTTCAGTTGCAGCAGCCCATCAGCTAAGTCAGGCATCTTCTTGTGTACTTGTGTGCAACCACAGCACAGAGCTGTGTCTCTTTAATAGCAGGATTTTTAAGCAGCTTATTTTCATGCAGTTGGTAGCTCCTTCTACAGTTAATTGATTTTAAAGGCACATACTTTGCTTGGATCTGTACTACAAGAAGGGGAATGAAGAAGCTTTTAATAGGCACTGCTATGTTTATTGAGTAGTGTATTTTATCACTTGCAATCTCTTCCTCTTATTCTTCTTATTCCTCTTATTCTTCAGCCTGGTCCAGTATTAAAGCAGCTGCTTATGTAGGACAGAAGTGCTGCAGAGCAATCACTGGCAAACAGAATATTCAAGCTCAAATTTCTGTGCACATCTCAGAAGGATCCTGCCATACTTCTGCAGAGTAACACAATGTCTGTGTTTCTAGATATTTGCATATAGACCTCTCAGCAACCCTAATGTTCCCCTTACAGGATTCACCTGCTGCTTTTTTTTCCTTCCTCCAGATACGGCACTTCCTCAAGTCCTTAGAATCAAACCAGTGTCAACTCTGTGGGAACAGCAAGCACACATCTGCATCCATGAGTGTTCTCAACCTCCCTGGGGCTGGGCCAGTAGGACATGATGCCTATCCATTCCAGCTGATACCTGCTCTGCATTGCCATCACTGCCACAGCGCATCCCTTCCTTGGTCATTTGCTAAGTCTGTGCTGCTCCCGTTCCATCCAAACAGCTCATTTTTATCTGTCAGTGTTTGGTGGCTTGCAGTGACTCCTGGGAGTTAGGGTGAGATCACATGCATTGTTACATGGAATGCAGGAAGGAAAAGATAAGTAGGCTAATGAGGGTGAGGAGTAATCTCTTAGAGTTGTAACTGAGAGAGGAAGGTAAATCAGACCTCGGACAGTCGGTGTCAGGGAGCAAACCAGGATTCCTACATGCATCAAATAGGAGTCCTGCCTATCTTCTCATACGGCTTTCCCACAGAATATGGAAGGAGGGCAGGAATCACTGAATGATGAATGCTCTTGGCAAACTGCTGCATTAAAAATGAATACCTCCACTTTCTTACAGAAACTGGTATAAGCCTGGAAGAGTACTATGAAAGCTCCCATTCAGTGGAATTTTCCACTTGGCTAATATACATATGCATGCTGTGTGCTGCTGGGATGCTGGCAGAGTGGATGCAGGGACTACAGAATGAGTGGCTTCCTTGGTGCTTCAAGTGCAGGAAAAATATAAGAGGATAATGATAAGAAATGGCTTATAAAAGCCAGCTCTTGGAAGTGCTGCAAAAGAGCAGTTATTCAGGAAGTGAATGGCAGGGTTTCTAAAAAGACTACTTATCAGAGACCCCACACATCAAATCCTCGATTTTTGCCTGAATAAAATTGCTTCCTGATTGCATGCTGGCTCTGATAATCACCATTTACATTTTTCCTCAGGCATTGTATGGCAAATCTGGACCATAAATTTCAGTGACAAAATAAGCATATATTGGAATATTGCAGAAGCTATGCTGTTTCTCCAGGCCCAGGACTTTCAGAATATGAATGAATGAAGAAATTATTTTTATTAATTTATGGTGCATATGTACATATTTGTACTTTTTATCCCAGGTCCCATGCAAGGTTCTCCACTCATTTATTGTATCATTAGGACCCATATACAGGCCCTCACTTGTGAAATTATGGATATGCTTCCTTGAATCTAAAATTTGGTACAGGAAGGCAATTTAAAACTTGAGTTTCTTAAGAGGAGCCTCTAAAGTTACCTTGCACACAGGAAAGAAAGATGACAAAAGGGAGCTCAATCCTCCTATCCCCTGCTGATGTCAACATCATCTCTGAAGAAAGTTTTGCCTTCCTTCCAAAGGTCAGATTACCTAGGAAAATTGAAGTTTTAGTTTCTTAAAGGAAGTTTCTGAGCAGGGCGCTTCAAATAGTGTATTTTTCTGTGGTAGTCTGTGTCTGTGACCACCAGCACCCCTTCCACTTTGCTGTAGATAAAAAAGCATGTTGTGCTTCTTCCTGTTACAGTTATCAGCATTATAATGCTTACTTTGAGTTTGTTCCTTGCTAAAAGCTGATGAGATGATACATTGTAAACAACATCTCTGCTGTGGAGACAAGCTTTGCACACTGAGTTTTGTATTTACCAAGACACTAAAAAAAAAAGTGAGATCAATTTACAGATTATGAAATACGAAAAAGAAAATAAAGAAATTTTATTATTTTATTTGTATTCTATATTCCCATTTTTTATTTTTTTGTAGGAAAAATAAAAAATGGGAAGTAAAAATGAAAGAGGAAGAGCATGTCATTTTCCTGATCTCAGGGGCCATGAATATTTTTGATATGAAAATTGAGATGTTCATACAAACCTCAGCTGCCAAAGTAAGGCTTTAAGTATTATGTGTGATACTATGTACACATAATTTTTGTAAAATTTCAATGCAATCTACACAGGAATCTCAAAAAAAAAGTTGTTTTATGCATCTATCTATCTATCTATCTACCTCATTAAACAGACTGTGAAAATGTTATAAACTTACAATGCTTGTTATTTATGCAGTGCCTAGAAATGTTAAAAAAACCAAACTGAAAACTCCACAGATATTGTTCTGGTCTACCAGAATCAGTCTGTTGCTAATGCAGGACTACCTACATTTTATTATTAGAAGAGGCTCTAAAACCATTTCTTTCAGCAGTTCTTTAATTAATCTCTTTTATAATGAATTACAATGGAGCCTTCATCCCCCCTGCAAAGGGCCTGTAATTCTAATGCTTGCTTAGATAATGTGTATTAGACAAGTATAATACATAATAATACAGAAAGTAATACTGCAGGTATTTTAGAAGCACAGATGAACCAAAGGAAGACTAATGGGATTTGACAACATGACAAAAATGCCACTACACAAGGACATCCATCTCTAGAGTCTTTGTTCTGTACTACTGTGAGAGGAACAATCAGTGAAGTAAAATACCCCTTTGATGGGTGTAATTTGACAACAATTTGCAAACATGATAATGTGCCTTGTTAAGGCAAGGGCACTCAGCATAGCTATCTTGACATTTTCATTGCAGGAGCTGTCAAGAATAATCTGGAAGAGTAAAAGGCTCTTATTGGACAGTGCCTTCTTATCTTCAGTAATCTAATAATCTATAGTGGTAAGAACAAGTAATCTTTAATGATATAGCCTTTAATCCTCTGTCAGTTTCTACTTTTAATTACAGCTGAGCTGCTGAAATGTATAGAGATCTTCCTGGAGTTAAAATGAACAGCTATATAACTCTGCTCTCAATAGTCCACTATTGCCAAAGAGACAGCATTTCCCTTTCTCTATCACCACCTCCCTGGAAATCATCTGGCTGTAAAACAAAAGGTGCTGAGCCCATTACATGTCATGCCAAAGATTTGATTGTGTCATAACTCATATCCATGACAAACTGAGCCAAGATTACTGAAGAAGTTTTTTTGTGGCTTTTTCTAATCTACACCTACTTGACTTTGCCTTTCCATGCTTTAACAAGCTAGCTACACTATGGGCCATGACTTTTTAACATTTACTGATTCTGCAGGGAAGTACTGCAACAGTTCAGCTGTTTACAAAAAAAAAAAAGTAGATCAAAACTCAGTGTACTTCACATCAAATGAAGACTGTATTTTACTCCTTTCTCTATGTGTAGGACTCTCCAGAAGTCTAAAACTAAGATACATATAATGACCTTGCAAATAAGATCAGTGTAATTCAGAGAATGAAATTAATTCTTCAAGCCCTGGCTTTGTTTGTCACTTACCATCACTGTAGTTTCTTTTTATCCTTAATTTTTGCTCCTCTCCAGTACTTCCTATAAAGAGTTTTATTTAGAGGAAGAAATAAAAAAGAGGGTTTTATGCATCCATTATTTAATGATGGACTTCTATCCTGGGGGAAAATAGGCAAGAAGGATTCTGATGGCAGAGTGAAGTGAATTAAAGATCAAAAAAATTCCTAAATTTGGCTGAGAGTTTAGGACTTAATTTGCATAACTCTGATTTTAATGTCAGTGACTTCTTTCCTGATTCATTGTTGAGATTTTTTTTGTTTTCAAATTTAATTGTTTGTGTATTAATTTTCACAATTCTGGAGCCAGCATCCCTGTGAGATCTAATTTAAGGACTGTATTTCCTCTTTGGAAAATAAGAGACAATTTCACAAAGAGAAGGAAAAATCGAGAACAATGCCATTTTTTATATAACATACATTTATTTTTTTTCAGAGCAGCATTTCTTTTCTAGAGCTCCTTAGGAAAGGTTGTTGTCTTTACATACTTGCCTGCATGCAATTTTTGAACTCTGACCATCACAAAAGGCCAGAAGAGGCCCCACAGGTTGCTCAAACTTGCCTAAGTGGACTTGATGCACAAGGGGTACCCTTGGGCTGGGCAGAGAGAATTCTAGCCTGCTCCACATCCTTGCAGGATGGTGTTTCCTGGAAAGTGCAAAGTAGCCTGCACCTCACTCTGCTGTAGGAACAACAAACTACACCTCATCAGAGGTGTCTTAACACAGTGCATATTTAAGGTATATGCAGAACTTTATTTTCCAAACAGGAATTATTATAGGGATGAGAACTAGGTGTCAAAAGTTGTCTAATCTGCTCTCTGATGGTGTGGCCCCACAAAATCTGCGCAGTCGGCAAAGCTGCTGAGCACCATGTGAAATTGAGCCTGAGGGGACACAGGATCACATCCCACAGGAGGGAGCTGCTTTGATTTCCCTCTGAAGCAACATGGGCATGCACAACTGGTGAGCAGCCGGGCAAACCACAGGACTCAATGCAGGATGGCGAGTGGGATGAACAAGCTGGGGGGCTCAGCTGAAGGATAAACATCCTCTTGCTTTCACCACAGGACAAGACAACAATTTTTACACCACAGTTAACACCACATCCAAAATATGTCTCAACAACGCCTTCCCTATCTTCCTCCTTATTTCTCACCGTTTTTACTTATAACGTTATACCAAGCACTCCTGCTAAATGGCTCATGTATATCTCTGCCTTTATTTTCTTGCCTTCCTTCCCTCTTCTGGAAGGAAACAAAAGGCAACAAAAAGCTTCCAAAAGAGACTACTTAAAAAGCCTTATTACTATAAAATGAACCACAGAGTAGGACAAAAAAAATGTAGAAAGTGCACATTGAAGATGTTATGAATGTTTAATGAAATTATAAGAAGCTTATGGATGCTCAAGTGCTGGAGCTTTGTGGTTGCCTAGGACATCCCAGAAAGCACACAGAGGTGTCTGAAAAGGCAGTAGGAGTTTTGTGTGATGAAGTTCCTCCCCAAGGAATAGCAAATATTGTGTACATCTCATATAATAGAATATGGAGTTTTCTGATTTCCAGTAAAACTGGTAAGAGCAGCGTGTTCCCACATAAACAGAGTTCTAAACCTGACTGTGTTACTGGCAAAACAGGAGTGATTACCTCCTGCATGTCTTTTTGTAAGGCTGCTTTGTCCTTGGTTCCTAATTTCTTTACTGGTGTAGAATAGCCTGGCTCCATCACAGGTAACAAAGTGAGGCCCATTTTTACTGCAGCTGGAAATTTCCTTTAGCCCAAAAGTAGTATATTTTTTTTGAGGGCATACTCGTCTCCTCCCATGGCACTGATGGGTAGCCATGAAGTGCTGCCCGCCCTAAGCATGAGGTGTTCATACCATGGAAAAGCCTACAAGTACAGGAAGAGCAGTACAGGCCATAGAAGCTGAAAGCCTAAAATATACTGTAACTGAATCAGAGCAGCAAAAAAGTCATGATTTACAGTTCTAACTTTCATTAGTGATGCCTCTTCTGCTCTGCAGAGAAGCCTCAAAGAATTCACTTCCCTGTGCTATTTGAAGTTAAATTAAAGAATTAATACATGCTTCTGAAAAGTGAAAACACTACATCTCTGGAAAGAGATTGAAAGCAAATAAACTTTCAGTCATGGCCTCTGTCAGATTTACAGGAGCTTCCTGTAAAAACTTATCTGTGTGATTCTCCTTAATCAACACAGGAAACTATTCCGTCAAAATACTCAAGAAACTCACTGCAGAGTCATATTCTTACAAGGTCCTTTCTGGCAAGCAAGAAAGCCACTAACAAAGACTTTCCTGCCCTTCATGGGCACATTAGACTTTGAATGCTCCTGCTTCCATTTCTACCTCTATCTGTCCTGCTGATAGGACTAAAAGCCCTGAGGGTTTTGGCTCTGCTCTCTCACAGCTCTCCTTGCAGAACTGTGAACCCCAGCAAGATGTAGGAGACTGCAGACCATATGTGTGCGTGGGGATAGGTTGAGAGATGATTTATTTTAAGGCCAATGTACATTAATTCCTGACAGTAATTAACAGTGGAGTTATACTCAAAAGATATTCTGGAAAGACTGACTTTTTGCAGAGTTGGAAACACTGACTCACTCTTGCCTTCCTCTTTATTTTCCAGTGCATGATGCAGAGGTGAAGAAGGGGAAAGATGGGAGTGATGTCTTCTTTTTCTGTGATAGAAACAAGGGCTGTTTTCTGACTTGGCTACTTTCCTGAAAATTGCCAGCATTTTGGGAGATGGGAAACTGCAAATAGCACATCATAAATAGGTGGCTTCTGGTGCATAGAATAGATAGCTAAATTTTTCAGTTGTCTCACTTTTAGACAATTACCTAAAATACCAAGACCATACACTCCCAAGAAAGAGACAAGATTAACTGGCTTTCATATGATCTTCTCATACTAAATCTAGAATAGGTAGAATTACAAATGTCACCAGAGATAAGTTTAGTTAAGACACATATACAAAGATGCACAAAAGAAGAGGTCTGTTTAAATTCCTGTAAATGCCACATTTCACGTCTGCTGCTAAATTAGTGCATTTGCTGATGGAAATGCTGCCATTTTTTCCTCATGTCTCACAGTGCAAGTGCTGTCCTGTCATTGGGTTGCATCGCACCAGAGTAATGCAGCTGAAATGAGTGCAGTAACACTGGAATGCAGCTGCGTTTACAGTAACGAAAATCTGAGGAACTGCATTATTTGGGCAATGGAAGAAGAAAAATTGATTTAAAAGAGCTATTTGGTGCCTTACTCTTGCTTAGATAAATTATTATTTTTGTATCCACAAAAAAATGGCAGTTTTACTCTCTCTATGACTACAGGAAGACAATTTCATGGCAGTATTTCAAAATACTTTAGATAACATTGGATGCAAAGAAAAAGCATTAGAACACAAGTTAATAAGGTGCTAAATCTGTAAGTGTAGTGAATTCCTCACAAATACCTTCAGTGATGCCTTCAATGAAAACTGGTCTCCTGGAAAAATTTCATTGAAAAAGTTGTTTAAAATACAATCCAATTACTCACAAAGGTTATTATGTAGTGTAAAGTTTTCATAAGGTGTATTCTGCAAAAAGTTATGATATCCTCATTGAAAAACAAAATATAGCTGGGATATATTTTTGTGGATTTTTCTGAAAACTAAGATACTGCATTTGGAAGCATCATCCCAGATAGCTGTACATTTAAGGGGTGAAAATTCCAATTTGGCATTTTGAGCTGGGTCAAATCACCAGACTAATTCTCATATTTAGAGCCCCCCAAGACATAAGCTTGGAATGCAGGAAAACTTAGCAAACCTGCCCCAGAAAAGAAGCAAGTCAGTGTTGTCAGGATGTTTTTCTTTTTCCTAGAAATTAAATGAGTCATAAGCATGCAAATAGTAAAGTAAATTAAGAATAAGAGCAACACAAGAAATTATACACAAAGACAAATGATTGTATCTTCACATTATAAATTAAAGAAAAAGCAACGTCAGCCTCACTACAAAGTCACCAGCCTAGGCAGGATTCTCCTCAGTTTCAAAAGGCAAACTTCAAAGAGAATTTGGATATATCTCCAGATGGGAACCTGAGCATAAACAAGTACTTGTTTCTCTGATGATTGGAGCAAAGGCAACACAGAGGGGGGCTGTTACAGCAGTGTTACATCTAGGTACTAAAATATTGCTCAGTGTAGAAAAACATATGTTAATCCATTTTCAGGGGAAAAATGTCAGCTATATCCCAGTGGAAATGAAAAACACTAACAGCAAGTGGTATTAGAAATAAATCAGGTGTAAACTGTCTGGCTGAAGACTTCAGGAGAAGAAAATAATACACATTATGAGTTTAGTTTTTCTGCTGCTGCAAGGCCCTAGTAAGACAACTACTAGGGTTTTAGGACATTTTATTAGTTACAGCTGTAAAACCCCAAGGTTAGAGTGGTTGACAGATTTCAAAGGATTGGTGATGATGGTGATGATGAGTATAGAGCCAGAAGAAATGAAGGTTGACTTCTATCTGAGAAATTGTAAAAAGCTAACAGCAACAACAAAAAGCCTCCAGAATTAGTGTCAGACCTATGCAGAAAATTATGACACTCCCAGGAATTTCCCTTCACTAGCAAATGTCTGCAAAAAGGCAAATGTCTCCATCTTCTTCACGGTATTAGTAAACCATCTCAGCCTTACAGCTGCAGGCATCCTGTCCTGGGCAGCTGGTACAAGGGTCACACAGGCTTTAGCAGCCAGGCTGTTTCATTGAGCTGTGGAACAGACTTTTGCTGCCTCTGTCACCTCCTGAAAAAATACTTTTTTTCATGGTAATACAATACCTTCGCCTATACATGGTTGAGCTAAGCTCAACCATGCTCTGACTATGTCACATTTTTCAAAAGAGTATCTAAAGAGCGGTTTCAAAATGCAAACAGAATCTAATAAAATCTAATAACCACTATTCAGTGGTGTGACCCAAAAATGTTGAATGAGAGAAAGACCCCATGGTCAATGGAGAAATACTGTGAAAGATACAAACTGCATTATACATTTAAAATCAGATGGTTATAATGTATTGTATCACGTGATTCTAGGAGGGAAAAGAAATAAAAACCTCCAGTCTCACAGTGCTAAGCTGCTTACTTACAAAAATAAGAAACTGTGCAAAAAAAAGTGGAGAAAGCAGAGAAACATTCAATCTGTTTGCCTATTGACAATACACACTCTTTCCAAAACGTCTGAGCAAGTGGCCTGAATGAAACTATAAATCAGTTTCTATCAGAGGACTTTGCTGTATTATCTATTTATTTATTTATGTATCTCTGCATACTCACAACCAGCACTCAGGTAAGAGTCAATGTCTTTAGTCCTAATGTGGCATGTTTTTTCCTGGTCATGAAATGCAGGTTAATATTTGATCTTCTATCAATAAATCTCCTCATACTAAACATATAAAGTATTCCTGGAAAACACAACCTGGCACAGCCATAAACTTACTGTGATAGTTTGTAGGAGGAAAAGCTCACTGGTTATCTGGAGAATTTCACTGCAATCATGTGAATATACCAATGCCAATCCCTGTTACAGTTATTGTCCCGGGGCTGTTATCAATAGATCAGTATTTGAAATATTTGACTTAGGAATTTAATATGATTTCCCATAGACTCTGTTTCACCATCATAGTGAATAGAATGGCATTGATTTCTTCTGTATCCTCCTGCTTATCTCAAGCTATTTAATTTTGCTTGTCTTATTGATTTTCATGTTCACTTCATACATTATCTTACTGGAAGCTGGTAATGAATCAATGTGGCCACCTAAATTCATGTTCTGTTGTAACCCCTGGGGAAGAGCCACTTACAACTATATCAAAATGTACTGAGTAGTTGCTGTGCACATCCAAACAAGGGAAGACATATTTGTCTCAATGCAACTCACAGAAGGAAGGCCTCTGCAGTCTTTCTGTCATGTGCATGTATTTTTAAATGCCTGCCATGATAATATGGACTTTGAAGGAAAGCACTGGAGCAAGCCAAAGAGACCTCAGAGTGAGCCCTTCATCCTAAGTAGTCAGTTCACCACCTTCTGCCTGTAAGTTGTGTGCCTTTCTCTGAACCTCTTCTTTTCCTACCTTCAGACCAGGAACTAGCTCTTATTCTTTGCTTACATTGTCCCCTGTGTGCAGCTGTTCTCAGAAGTGTTCCATTAGCAGGAAAGGGACACCCAAAGCACTGATAAAAGTAATACTAATTGTGTAAAACAATGCCAGGACAGCTATGATAACATTGTCATTATTTTTGCTTCCTGCTGTTCTTACATCTTTTGGTAACATTAAAATTTAATGGTTGCTTCATTCCCATAGATGCACTTGTTTATCCACCTGGCCTGCTGCAGTACAATAGAATATTGATGCAGCTTTCTCCTGTGCAAGGACCGGTCTGGATGAGAAAAGATGTGTAGCTGAAACTGCTGCTTGAAACTATTAACACAGAAAACTAATTTCTACTTAAAGATGCTTTAAATGCATACTTGAGGGAAAAATACCACATCACAAACACCTTAAACTGACCATCTGCACAGTGACAGAAAACAGTATGTTAAATTTAAGGATTTCTTCTAAGAAATTTCATGTGAGCTAAAAGTTTGCTTGTCTGCATAAAATCAGCAGACATATATGTTCACATATGTATTTTAGAGCTCTCCAACATGAGAGCCAACACTTTATATCTGTATATATAATGCTGAGTGATTACTGACAGTGTTTGAGTGCCTCATAAATATGTAGACTCACACAAACCTCATCATGATCCTCACTGAAATAAGGTTCAAGCAGACAATTTTCACAGAGGCCTCTAGGACTCCACAGCACAGGGCAGTGGAGCCTGCAGGTCCCTGTTTCCTGTCACCCACCTGTGTTTCCCATGGGATATTGCACCAGTTGTGTCACATCTGGTTCACACCTGGTTGCTCTGGCTACCCACTATAGGACTCCTCAGATGGGATAAAAGTGAATTTCATGACTGCATTGTCTCAGCAGCCTCCAGTGAAATGCCAGGCTCGGAGTGTTTGGAAACATTTCAAGGTTTGAAATGCAGAGATTGAGAGTTCTCTCATTTCCATCTAATTCACTAAGGGGCAGAAAGCTAAAGGCTTTTCTCACCCCTGAGCAGATCATGAATGCACTGGTAACAACTTTCCAGGGATTACTTTGCTAGAAAACAGCAGCACCTCAGTGTTCCACTGCCTCTTCCACTCGTGCTATTTACCAGCAAATGCTCTCCTAAACATGGGCAGACAGGTTGAAACTCATGTTGAAGAATTACAGAAAGCAGACTGCCAGAGATGAACGAATGCACAAAACCAGTTTGCAACCCCTTTGAATGCAAAGAGCAGTGCCAGGGGATGATTCTGAGACCAAAAAGGGTTCAGTCATGTGAGGTGCCTTTAAACATTCCATCCTCAACAGCAATCCTTAAAATGCCCTGAGATTCTCATCAGGGACTTGGGAGAGTAGATTACATTGGCTGGGCAGAATAAAACCTTGTCCAACTCTACCCTTCAAATGCACTCTGTCAGGTTCTTGGGCAAAGAATTTGCATTCATTCAAGGAGTAAAACCACTTACTTAAAAGCAAAACCAGTTGAACAAAACAATCAAAAGTTCCTATACTTGATTACCTTTACAAGCTGTTTTGACTTTAAAATACACCAAACAAACCAAACCTTAAGAGCTACCATGATGCTTACCAGCTTTGCAATTGAAATGTGTGTTGACAACATATAGTTTTGTTAGTTCTTATGTGGCTAAATGAACAAATGGCTTATATAATATTAAAAGATCTGTTTTATCTCAGAAGGCCTTCCCCACTTACAAGGCAAAGCATGCAATGAATATTCCCTCCTCTTGGTTGAATATTTCTATTTTCAAACTCTCAATTAAGCTTCAATCAGGGGCCCTACAATAATGTGTCTGAACCAGCTACAATCACGATTCACAACCTTGAGACCATTTCAATAAGCATCTCCTTTATCCAGTGCCACAGGGACATTTCAAAACCCCTACAGCTCCAGAGGTGCCTGTACCAGGACCTCTGTCATGTAAAATCTGAGGACATTCACAAGCTACACCACGCATCTGCATCAATTTACCAGCAGTGGTCAGTGAGCACTAGAAAATACTTTCACACTTCTTCCAGATAGTTTTAACAGAGGCCTAATGAAAATGAACTTGTTTGAACAAATAGTCTGTGAAGGTGTCTTAGGTAATTGCTTTTTAGGCTGTTCTTATAATTTTCAGTTGTATGGGGTGCTGCCCAGTGACATGCAAGCAGTGGCAGGTCTTAATCCCTCAATCCTGTTTCTGCCTGAATGAGCCCCTGAAAAGTGCAATTTTTAGTGCCATCTAAGTATGCCCAGGCTGCACAAACTCCCACTGGTACAGTGTATTAGATTAATTTTATTTGAGTGTGGATTCTCCTGAACCTGCTTGCCCACAGCAAGAGTTCCTGGCTCACTGCCAGTTGCCTGCCCCATTGCAGGAACTTCCCAGCTAAATCCTTCCTAGCTCAGCTCATCTCAGCATCATCCTGCAGCCCGAGGGTCCCACAAGTGCCAGGCTCCCCTGCGGCTGCTGGCCAGTGCTTCAGAGGCAAAAGGGCAAAAGTACCAACTGTGCTCAGACAGTGGGGCCAGCAGTCAGCTCTAATACTTTCTGGATCCAGCAGCTGACACTTGCCATGGCACTTACGAGGGGGGCTGGGAGAGGCTCAGCTCTAGATTTAGTGGGTGTGAGTGACTGTTTTGGGGGTCCAGCTGGTAGCAGCAAATTAACTCTGTTGCACTGTCCCAGGCCCTGGAGGAGGTCTCATACCAAAGGTCCTGCAAGGAGAAGTTTGAGGAGTATTGCCTGGCTGTATGGTACCTATTCCTTTATGGCTTGTGGGTTACACAGTCCATAGGGCAACATTGAGGAGTGATCCTGGCCTTCTCTCACCAGCCAGATTTGGAGTGACAGGAGAAAAGCCCACTCGGTACAAAGGCAGTGGACCACAAATTCTTGGTCTTTGGCAAAAGGGAGAAATGGCCTCAGGTATCCACATCCTGGCAAACAGCAGGGAAGGCTTATGTCTATATCTTACATATGCTGAATTCAAACTGCGTGGAGAGGACTGCACAGGCACAGCAGTGTCCTTTCACTTGAGATTCTAATTTCTTATTTCAGTATTGGCTTCTACTGCAACGGATTTGCAAGGCACTTAAATGCATTCTAATTGACCAGAACTGCTAATTGTGTTGTAAATAAATTGCAGTCTAATTTTACTTAGGTATAACTGATAGAACACAAAGCTACAGAAATTAAACTGCATCTAAAGGAAACAGCACTAAACACTGGTGTGAATATTAGACTGAACAAATGTGGCAACAGACCACTACCACAGCCAACACTGTTTCTAGAAATTAATATCTAGGGCCCAAGTGAATCTAAAATAGTTTTTTAATATGTGTTTTTGCCACAGCCATCACTCTAATATAGAATTTGGATTTCAGTGAAAAGCGGAAGTTTTCAGATTACACTCCTTGCAGTCACATTGACTGGATATTTACTGTTGGGTTTATTGGTTAAATTGAGCCCTATACTTCTAATGACCATTTCTCTACCATCATATTTCTTCCCTCTTGCCAGACCAACTATTTTATTTAGTGTGTTCTACAAAAATCAGCCTGTTGTGCAGATAAAAGACCAAAGGTGTTCATTGTGAAAGCCTAGAACTAGGTCATTCAGTTCCCCTTCCAGATTTGATCTTCTCTCTCTTTTGTACTAATGAATCTGCAATGGAGGTGGCTTTTTACAGTTTTTGGGCATTGAAATGAAACCTGCCAGCATTTTAGCCCAAGTCAAAGTATGAGAAAAAGCTGTATTTAATGCTGGAGAGAAAACATCTGGAGGTCCCCATTGTCATGTCAGGTTCTTTGTAGCGATTTTGCTTTTCTAAAGCAATTGCTCACTCACATTTTTCCAACAGCTATATTTCAGGAGGGGAGCTGAAAATTTTATCAGCCTCTCCTAATACATAACAGGGATCACATACTGCACCAGCAGCATTAATATTAGGGAATACTGCCTTTGTGACCACCCCTTCTGCAATCTCCCCCATTAGCCAGTAAACCAAATATCATCTGGAGTTGTAAACTTTTACACTTACCAGTGCCTGATATTATTCTCTTTGTGGCACAGCAGTGATGACAAGGAGCTATGGCTTTTACCTGGAAATAACCCCATATACTAACACTGCTAGTTTATCCTATGGAAAAACGCCACTGGTCTCCTCCAGGATTTTGCTTTTAAGGGGAGGGTAACTTCACAAGCACTTGGGTTTCCTGTGATCAAACATACAATTTTCAACAATTCTTTTCAACAATGAAGCTAAAATCCCAGGTATGCAGAAACTTTCATGGCTAGACATTCTCAGGAGAGCTAAAAACTAGAGTAATGCTTTAATGCCCAGACAGAGAATCCACTGAGAAGGAACCTGGTTTCGTTATGAGCCTGATAGACACATGCAATGTTTCTCTGAAAGCCTGGCTTCACTGTGGTAGGAGTGACTTCATCCCAGGAGCTGAACACTGAAGGCTGCAGGTCCATGCCATAACATATTTTCTTTTCTCACTAACCAGATCACAAAGTCAATATGCAGAGAGCCACTACTCCTGCTACAAATAGATAATTTCTCAATTCATTAAACATTATTGCTAAACTACCAGTAGCTCTTCAATTACTCACCTCTGGGAAAAGTGGCTTATGGATAAGTAAGAGCAGAAAATAGATATTAACAGTTTAGGAACAAGGAAATGTCATGCTCTGCAAGATGATTTCAGTTATTTGGTTTCTTTGGTGGGGGGGACAAAGAGACTTGATTTGTCTAGAATTTTGTTCATGCTGAAGAGGGGTGCATTTCCAGGTTCAGCAAGCATTCCTTTTGCTTCCAGAATTTGTATAATGGACCGAGCTGACCAGCCTCTTCACTCCCACCTCTTCCATCACCTTGCTTGATGCTCTCCCTCCAGGAATATTGAAATGGCAACCCTGTACCTTTTTTCCCAACTCCATGGTTCCTTAGGAGAGGTTGGGAGACATACGAGGCCATCCCTTTTCCTGAATCCAATAGTCTGAATTTCAAATCTTGGCACAGCACCAAGGAACTACCAGGAAGTCATTTTTGCACTCTGCTTTTCCTGCTGAAAAGGGGCTAGAGGCACAGGATCAAGATTTGAAGAAGACAGTAAGGAGCCAGAGGAGCTGAAAAAGGTGAGCAGATGAACTCTACAGTAATTTCATGACTATAAGGCTCACTGGATTATAATGTGCGCTTCCGGGTGTCAGCAAATTTCAAAACTTTTCCCATATATAAGGCACACTTTTTTTTTGCAGCAAGGATCTGTGCGCGACAAAGTAACTAATTACTAACAGAATCGCATGATCGCAGGTCTACTGGCAGGGGCTCAATTTGCAAACATTTTTCACAGATTGGTGTAGCCTTTAAATGCAGCCTAAAAACAATCAAAACACTAAAAAAATACAGAGAAAAATCACTCACTTTTATTAAACCTGCTGTCTCTGCTCTTGCGCAGGTGAGGCCCATGGGGTGGCCCATGGGGCGTGGCCCATGGGGTGAGGGCAGCGGGAAAGTTTCCTAGCGAGCAGCGGAGCCCGCTGAGCACCACACCGGTCCGCCCCGGTGCTGGGGTGCTGCAGGTGCCCAGGACTGCGAGATGTTCGGTGCCGCTGCCTCCCACCCCAGGCGGCGTTCCTGGGTGCTGTGGGCCCCAGCACCCTGCAGCCGCCCCCAGCACCAGGCGGGCCCTGCTGCTTGCCCAGCAGGGCACCGAGACATGGAGAGCACCCACCCATCTCTTTTGTCTTGAGCAATTAAAAGCTAAGGGAGCCGCCCTGCCAGCTTTGCTAGTGTGAAAATGGAAAAAACTTCTCCACAGAGGGAAAAAGTAAAAACCCCCCAAACCCCAACATGTGTGCTCCGCCTGCTCGTAGTCATTTGATTGCAAGCTTCATGTTGGTTGCTGTACAATGTGAAACAGAAATTGTTTTAAGATCCCTTCAATACTCAATTTTTTCCCATATATAAGGCACACCAGATTATAAGGTGCACTTCCGGATTTTGATCAAAAATTTAGGCTTAAAGGTGTGCCTTATAGTCGTGAAATTATTGTACATTTCAGCACGAAAAATCCCCAATAACACTGCTGTTTTTGGTAAGAAGAGAGGATATTGGCAACATACTGGTAAGGGATACTTCCTGCTGGGAAATAAAGGAATGAAGTCTTGGATATTCGATAAAATGCAAAGGTGCCTTTAAAACCACTCTAGGTCCTGCATATCTGGGTTATTAAATGTATCCAATTTTACTTGTAAAAGGTATTTTTTCAAAAATATGAACAATTTATGACTTTCAGATCTAACCTCCAGGAGAACTCCATGCCTCCATTTCATGCCTCCAGAACAGTTATCAGCCCTATGAAACCTCAATTTTTCATCCAAATAACAGCAAAATCTAATTTATTTTCTTACAAAAGAGCTGATCAAGGAATCAGTTTCCAGCTGTGTCTCAATCATCAGCATTTAATTAAAAGCAATGCCATAATTCCTCAGAGCAACCCCTCAATTATGCAACAAATCAATCCAGTTCTTCAGTTGCAAGAAAACAGCTTTAGTGCTGCCTTTTTTCCCAGTTGTCAAAATTGTTATATGACTGCCAATTTTGAGACAGAAATAACATTGTTTTAGATCTGTGTTCCCAGCTGTGAATCCAAACCTGAACCTTTACTCTCTATTTCGCATTCAAAAGAAATTACAGTAATTTCACAATTATAAGCCGCACCTGATTATAAGCCGCACCTCCTGGTAGCAGGGTAGACCACGGGATTTTTCCATATTTAAGCCGCACCTGAATATAAGCCGCACTACTGGGGTAGGCTGGATTCTTCAATGAAAAAGGTGCAGCTTATAATCGTGAAATTACTGTACTGTAAAATGACCTATGGATGGCATCTTCCAGAATTCAGTGGACAGACTCTGAAGGACCAATTGAGCCTGATATCTATATTTTCCAGCATTATAGCTTCTCCTAAAGACAGACTTCTTTTCAGGATGCCTGTTCACCAGGTCTACTGATTTCAAAGTCAGCCACAGGCTGGGTTTCATCATGCATCTCCTGACCTCGGGAGAGCTGCAGAGCCCAGGTTACAGCTGGTCTCTTTGGTAGGAAGCTCTGTTAATAAAGTTGAAAACAGCCAGATCTTACCCAGCAGGTAAGAGATCCACACTTTCAGTGCATGACTAAGCTCACCTCTTCTAGAAAGCATTAAAATATCTTTGTCTTTAGCAAGGAGAGAGGAAGTTTATACTGATAAATGCTTATATAAATGCTTATACTGATAAACTGACACTGAGCCCATATATTTAAAGGGACAGTATTTCAATTAAACTGCCCCAAGACAATCTGTTTAAATGTAATTCCAAACAGTTTTCTGATATCTAGACTGATGGGCTTGGTCTCTAAGTTTTTATGAAGTGTTGTTGCTTGCAGCAGTTGCAATGCACAAGTTATATTTACAGTTTTAATCCAGACCAGGAATTAAATTGTTAAGGATTATACTCTAATCTATCTGCCCTGCAAGCTATTCGGCTTGGGATTCTGTATCTTGTAAGGAATATGCTCCAGAATTTAATAACTCTACTGCATGTCCTTTCTTCCTAGGGAACATTTCTTCCCAAAGAAGTTCTAAAAT
Organism: Sialia sialis; assembly: GCA_009812075.1. NCBI lineage: Eukaryota > Metazoa > Chordata > Aves > Passeriformes > Turdidae > Sialia > Sialia sialis. The sequence continues at coordinate 45,160,787 of VRYO01002734.1, read as the reverse complement.
TCTGTTCCTACACCCACAAATGACGCTGACTATTCAAGTAATTTGGAGAGGAGCAGGCACTATCTTGTAATGTCACACAGTGTCTACCACCATGGGCTCCTGGTCTGAGGGCAACTCCTAGTATTGTAACTTGCATTTTTATCCTTAGTAGAAGCAACCCCTAGCTTAATTTCAGTGGTATGATCATTAGTAGATCTTTCTCAGTCACAAAATCATCACCAGTTTCCTGGCATTGTTGATAGATCACCTTTTTCCCTCTGAAGTAGCTCAGCCAGACTCTTCTGCACAAGTACACCTTTGTGAGGAACAGCTAAACCTAAAGTTTTTTCTTCATGTGTTTGCATACAGAAAATTAGAAAAGCCCTTTAGGCTTCATCTGAGTTCAGCACAAGTGAGAGGAGCCTCAGCTGCAGATGACTTTGTAGCACTCGTTTATATTTACGCGTCTGAGTTAGCCTGCAGTGCCTATATGGTAAGGTATGTGGACTGGATCACCATGGATTATATAAGACCATCTGACTCTTAAATCTCTATCACATGTGACACATTTCAATTAATTTATATGAAGGTTAAATACTACTGTGAAGCCACTCACCTGAAATGACCACTGTTCCTCAAGATGCAGCTGAATGCAGCTGGGACCAGTATCTCTCTCAGATGTGTGAGCTCCGTGCCTGTCTTCTGCTGTTGGCTGCTTTTTATTCCTTTTTCACTTTTCAAGTCATGGCTTTTAGAACTTTGTGCTACAAAGATCACTGTTCCTGCCCCAAGAATAATGAAGTGCTGCCTGCTGGCTGCGGTACCTGTCATTGATCCACAGAACTAAGTGTCCATGGAATCACAGCATGCAGTAGGCTACAGACAGATTTGAGAGTGACAATGCAGAATGACCTGGCCCACTCTACAAGCTTCCAAAGAAAGAGGCAATAAGGCATCTCAACAACTCCCCTTACTTCAGGACTAATATTTCCATCAGCAGCTAGAACTTTTGACATAGCTGTCTTTAACAGAAGCAGTGCACCACAACACCAGGAAAAAAATTGAATCATTCAGTACCTTCTTATGTTGCAGGAAATGCTATGTATGTTTATTTATTTATTTATATGTATGATTCCCCACAGAGTATCAGCAAGTCCCTCCACATGTGAGTTGAAGATGTTAGGCTCCATTTTGGATTAGAGCTCATTCTGTAAATACAGCTGCAAGGGTGGCAGCAGGGAGGCTGCTGGACCCAAGCTATTTATGCATGCTACTTGTGGCTTGAGGATCCAATGATGAGATCAGGCAGGGCCTTGGGCAGGAATGAGCCCTTACAGCTGCATGGTAGGACATTACTCTTATGGAATGTACCCTCGATTCTGTGGGGATGGAACCAACCAATTTACTCCAGCAAGTGATGGTGAAAGGCCAGTTTGTTTCTTCCCATCAATGCGCCTGGCTTATGCTCCTATACACCTCTGCAAAGACAGGGAACACGTCCCTGCTTTAATCAGAAATACATATGTTATTTTAGGAAAACAGGTTCTGATTACCAACACATTTCTCTGGAGCCGTGTCTTGGCATTGACTGCAATCACATGCCCATGAACCAAATTCTCACTTGATGCAAGTAACTCAAATCGTGTATAATTGGCTCCAGAGTTTCAGAAACTCTGGCATTGTGGGCACAGCATACTTTCCAATCACATAATCTTGTAAGTCATTGTACTGTAGCTGATTCTTAACTCCTAATAATGAAAAGAATAATAAAAAAGGTTGAAGTACAAAAGGAAGGTTCCATTTTACAAAGCTCCTTTTATCTATCTGAATCCTGCTAAGGTCAAGAGAACGTCTGCTTCTGACTCATAACAATGTTTGAATCAAGTGCTGAATACACTTCGCACTTTGTACAATTTCAACTCAGGAAGAAATTGACTTCCTTAAAGATCATGTGGTTTTACCAAAAGTCTTAGGATTATTCACCAAATCAGAGTATTTTTCTCTTCTATAAGAGTCTTAATAAGTCAGTTATAGTTTTGATCCTATGTTAAAAACTGGTTTCAGCCTTCTGTCAAGAAAAGATTTCCACTGAAATTCAAATGGCTGAGAGCATTTGATGAGCCCATTTCTAATGGGCTGCTTCAAACTGTAAAAGCTGTGGGAAGGGAGCAGGTGCCCAGACACTGTCCATACCCAGATCCACTCAAACACCCTGGGACCAGCCAGTCTGGATTGGCACTGGAGAGGACTACCATGTACATTCTGATTTCTAAAGGTTCTTTCTTTGAATTCTGCCGTGTTTTTGAATGGCTTTGAAAGGCTGGACTGACAACTCTTTCCTGTAGATAGCTGTGTCTGGCATCCAGTTACTCTCATTGCTTCCATGCACATGAACACCAAGCACTTCTCCATCTCATTCCACCAGACCATCCCTTCTCTCAGCCTGCAGAGAACTAAGTGGAGAAGGAGTGACTGTTTAAGCCCCAAAAGCAGATAATTTACTGATGATTCACCCTCTAGCACTGGCTTGTTGTCTAAGGAGAGGCAGTGGAAACTGTTGGTGGAAACTGTGGAGATGCACTAAGGCAGGTCTGCTCTTTCTGGGGCACTTTGCCATGAGCTGACTTTCGCCTGTTATGAAACCACAGCTGTTATTTCCTGCCTTTCCCAGCAGATTCCTTTCTTCTCTCCAAAGTGATGCACTGGGACTCATCCTCATATCTCTTGCACAGGGCTCTGTGGTACTCCTGCACTGAGCTAGGAGTCATTCATGATGTGCAGCCACGTATGGTAGGGATAGATCTAAAAACAGAATTTTGGATTCTCTACCTCTCAAGCAAAGGTAATTTGGGGAACAGTTACACATAGGTCATGCCCACAACCACCTGGGAATTTTACCAAGTCTTGACTTCCACACTCCCCTAAGCTCTATAGTAATTTCTCCTGGCTTCAGTGTCATGATTTTCAGCATGTGCTGTCCTCCAGTGACATCTAGGGATAGAGACTGGAAATCACAAGCTGTACGCTTACGCATTGTTTAAACAAATTTCAAACTGATAAAACTTGTTTCTTTGATAAACCAAAAAGGCTTAAGGAACAATTGTAATTAAGACCAGATGAAAAGAATCTTGCATGTTTTGTAGGATTGAATTGATGCCTCAAGGTCCATTCCTTGACTCATGCATTAACATTCATTTCATTAACTGCCTACAGAGACATAGCACTAATTGACATAATATTTTGCTCAAAGAATACAAGCAAGATAAAGGTACATCAGTATTAATGAAAAAACACATGAAAGGGAAAATGTCATCAAAAGGACAAAACAACTTTGAGGTCAAAAGATCAAGCAAGTTGCTTTAGTAGCTGGATCTGTTATTTACTCATTGCTACCACTACTAAACTACTCATTACATTTATGTATCAGTCCCCTGATGACAGAAAATCACCACACTTGTTGATTCACCTACACGGGACTAAGATATGGGCCCTGATCTGGAGATTGTACCTGCAGGATGAGGTAGGACTGAAGGATGAAGGCAGTAGAACAGAGGGAACAGTGTCTCAACCTACACTGCTTTGCATCCTTGCTTCATATGATACTTCACAGTGTTCAATAGCTTATCCCTGCAGGATCAAAGCAGAAGTAAGAGCAAGTCTTCCCACTGTGCTTTTATTTCTTCATGGAGCACAGGCAGGCTTCCTCCAGCGCATAACCAGGAACAGCCAAGCAGGATTAGACAGAAACCCACTACATACCTGCATAATACATCACATGAAAGATGCAGAAATGTATAAGGTGACTCTTTCAAAACAGGCTTTGTGTGACTGTACAATCTACATGTCCTCTGGGTTTTCCCTGTAAATCTAGACTTCCTAAGTATTCACAGCCCAACAGCATAAAGAATTCTTTGCTAATTCATGCCTAGACCTTTGCAGGACCTAAAAAATACATCTCTTTGATGACAGAAGGAAATGTAGAACGTTTTACCAGAAGACACCAAGAGAAGTGTTTATACATGTATCAGAGGCCTGCATGTCTGAAACCAAAGTATTTAAATATGCTCACATGGACGAATATGTGTAGTGAGAGTGGGGACAAAGGCAAGCTGCTGGTTTTCCAAGACCTCTTGGTCTGAGCAAATGACTCTCTGCCACCTATGGCCCAAATTCAGTGAACAAAAAAAATTCAGCTCAAAAGTAGAGGTCAAGTAAAATTTTGAAAAAAAAAGTCAGTGGATGCTTTGCCATTATGAGCACTACAAGACACAATTCTGAGAATATAGTCTATTGAATGACATTAAATCCAGGGCAATTTCTCTTGGTAAGTGTATGTGAAATAACTGGGGGAAAAAATCCATCCCTTTGCTCCCAGCAGCCACTTTGTCAGATCACTAAACCACTAGAGAAAGCACCAACCCTTTTGTTACTGGTTTTGCAATGGCAGTTTTTTCTGTTCAACAGCAGTGCTGCTCAGCAGCCAGAGCTGGTGGCCTGTCCTGGCGCAGTCACAGGCAACTTGCGCTTTCCTGGTGCCCATCAGAGCACTACCAGTTGCAATAGGCTCTCCAAAAGCTTCCACATGGGGACTTGGGAAAAAGCACTGCTTCAGGGCTGATTTAGGGAACTGAAATAAACGCAGCAGAAACTCTTCTAGACCAGAAATATCTCTTAGGGGAATATAAGACAGGAATCAATTTTAAAAGCCTCATTGCAGAAATACAACAACTAACTTATTCACTTGGAGGATTCCTACATTGTCTCTTTATACTCAGTTGCTTAAGCTAAGCTTTCCTTTAAAGCACTCTTCAGGGCTTCCTCCTGAAAACACACAATGTGAGTAATAGTAGCCTGAAATCAAATTGAGACAGCTAAGAAAATACTAGAAACTAATAGGAGACTAAAGATCACACTCTATGATTAAGGTGAGTGTTGGCCTTGATGATTTGTATTTTTATTCCTGTAACCTCCACAGCCAACAAATGAGAGTTTTCCCCTCTTCAGAGAATACTGCCCTGAAGTTAGAATGCTACTTTTATCAGACAAACAAAAAATAATTACAGTAATTTCACAGTGATAAGCCGCACCTATTTCACTGAAGAATCGAGCTGATCCTGGAAGTGCGGCTAATCACCGGGTGCAGCTGCCGTGGAGCCGCTGCTGGATGGGTGGAGAGCCACTGGCAAGCGGGTGGTGAGCTGCCGTTTTCACACGGCGATGTGGCGAGCCACTGCTTTTGAGCAGTGCAGGGAGCCACCGTCACTGCCAAGCAGGCGGAGAGCCACAGCAGCCAGCGCCGGGGGTGAGAGTACCAGGGCCCGTGGCACGGGGAGGGTGCCTGGGGCTGCATTTAAAGGCTTTGCCAGTCTGTGAAAACTGTTTGCGAATTGAGCACCTGAGAGCAAACCCCGCGATCGCGCGATTTTGTGGATAACTCATTACTTTGTTGCACATGGATCCTCGCTTAAAAAAAAACCAAAAAAGTGCGGCTTATCACCCGGTGCGGCTTATTTATGGACAAATTCCGTGGTCTTCTCAGCTACCCGGAAGTGAGGCTTATAACCAAGTGCGGCTTATGAGCACGAAATTACTGTAAATTACTAGAGGGACACAGCAATGTCTATTTCTGTGGCCAGGCCACATCCTATGACCAGAATGCTCTGTTACTTCAAATTTACAGTCAGAGACTCAGTTGTGTATCAGTCTGAACCACTAGGAGAAGCAGCCAAGACTTGGAAATAGCACAGGTGCTTTTGCAGTGTAAACACAAGGCAGCAGGTGCTGCCACGTTCAGGCTTGGCTTCAGGTGGCACCAGCCTGAAGAGCTCTGCATTGCTCTGCATGGGAGCAGGATGCAAACACCTCCTTCCCTCAACCTCTCCAGAACGGATTTTTATCTTCTATAGAGTTACCAAAGGATGAACTAGTTGCAGGGTGATTTAAATCAGTATTAGACCTGACTTCTACTACCAGGACAAATGAAACAATTTGTCCTGGACACACAAGAGTGGCCCCAGAAACAGCTTATCACAAATGGCATTGATGGGTTAGACTCCACATACAGCTACTTTCAAACAGAATGAAGTTCACAATATTTTTAATGAAGACTACTACTGGAGAATTAGACAGTTTCTCCATCTTACTGCAACAACCTTACCAAAAGGAAAGGCATTTAAGCACAGAAAATACTCTTTGCTCAATATTTCATGTAAGGAATTCATAGTGAATACTCACATAATTTATTTTAAATAATGTGTGGATTAATTTGTGGGTTTCTACTAAAGGAACCTGGAAATTTTGTTCTGTACTCTGAAATTCATCTCCAGCTGTGCACTCTTTGAATTGCAGGTGTAGGTCACAGACACAGTGTCAGATAGTGACAAGTATCAGTTTGCAAGGCCATCTTTCTCCGGTGCTACTGAGTACAGGTGCGCTCACATCAATATCGGTTTTGTCTGTTCACTGGGGTGTAGCCAGGAGCTATCCCATCACAGAAATTTCCTGGTAGAGAGTAGCTAAAGGCTGTTTCCTCTATGACAGGGGCTACCCTTAAATGGATCTTTCCAGCAGAATCCTTGGGAATAGACCCTTTTAACCCTTCTTACCCCAGAATTATTGTTCAATTACACGTCAATGCATTTATGTAATTTGCTGGGTCTACCCAAAAGGGCAGCCTTTGATTTGTGGGAGGACCACTTGCACAGCCCTCATACTGCCCCTTCCCTGGGGGTCAGCTGTCCTGTGCCAGCAAATGTTTGTCTGAGTGTACTGTAGGAACAGAACTGTGCCCCTATCGATGGTGAGAGAGACCATAAACAAGGAGCGGGCCAGCCCACTTGGAGCCACATCTGCTGAAGTCAGCTACTCAGAACTTGGAGAGCTGAGCCTGGAGCATGTGTTGTGTGGGTTTTGTGGGGTTTTGATTTTTTTTTCCATCATAGTAAAGATGGACTCTTAATAAAGAGAATTAAAAAAAAATAAAAACCCATTTATTGTATACACAAGTCCTTTTAATCAGGTCCCAAGTTCATTTCAGAAATGTGCTGCCACATTTCACAGATGTAAGATATTCTAAGAGCTGAAACCAAACTTGAGCACATTTCTGGCTTTATCCTAGAATACCGTGCATTTGATTTATCCAAGAAATTAGATGATCCACTTCTACCCAAAGTTTTAGACCTCAAGCCAATACAAGCCAATCATCTTGTTTTAGAGCCACAATATTTCAGGACAAGGTACAGTACTTTAAAGTTGGTTAATACAGATTATGTTAGAAATTTAAGGGAGTAAATATAACATTTCTGTATGAAATCAAAGATGATTTTACAAGAGGATCACATACATCTCTATTATGTCACTTCTATCTTCCACCAAAAAAAGTCCTCTTTAAAAACAGCAAAAAAGCTCATTTGTTTTAGAAAAGCATTCATCAAATAACACTGGCACACTTTATTTGAAAAGACTTTGTTGTCTCAGCTCTGTAGCAATACTCCAATACAGGTTAAGACTTGTTCGTTAAGAGATCAACGACAAGCATGTAGCAAACTTTAAAAAAGGCAAGCCAAATGCAAATCCTCTTCTGAGATTATTTTTGTATCTTTAATCTAAATGGGACATGGGCATGAAACATCTACATAGGAAACATAAAACAACATCATTTTACCCTTAATGATCTCAAGAGTTTTTGATCTGGCAACTGGAAAACAACCTTCATGTTGCCATGCGCAAGGGATAGATTCCTGACTGAGTACGGATGTACAAAGTCACAGTACAGTAATTTCATGATTGTAAACTGCACCTTTTTCATTGAAGAATCCAGCCTACCCCAGTAGTGTGGCTAATCATCAGGTGCGGCTTATTTATGGACAATTTCAGGAGAATTGCCAACACGGAAGTATGAGCCGCAGGGGGGGACCAGGTGTTCCCTGCCCCTCAGCAGTCATGCAGAGCGAGCGGGGAAGATGGGAACAGGCGCTCCCCGCCCCTCAGCTCCTGACGAGTGGCCGGGCCCCTGCTGCTCCTGCTCCCAGAGCGGCCCCGGCGCTAACCCCTTCCATTCCTGGAGTGGCCCCGGCACTGCTGCCTCCTGCTCCTGATGCTCCCCTGGTGCTGCCTGGCCCCTCAGCAGCACCCCCACCCTGCTGTGTGGAAAAAAAGGGGGGAAAAAAATATGCGGCTTATCAACCAGTGCGGCTTATTTATGGACAATTTCCGTGGTCTTCCCAGCTACCTAGATGTGAGGCTTATAATTGTGAAATTAATGTACTTAAACATACACAACCCTCTAAGCTCACTTCCATCTCCCCAGCGGCAGCAGCACATTATTTAGAGGATTGCTCAGTAACACTGATCAATACTGAACAGATACAAGGGACAGCAACTCCTACTGTGTCTCAGAGTGAGCTGGAAAAAAATCTCCCCCCTACTTTAAAAGGCTAAATATTGATCTCATATACATTTTCACAGTGTGAGGAACTACTGAGCCACTTAAAGATGTAACACATGGATCCTGTACACTAGAGCCTTGCAGAAGGATTAAGGAATTAACTGCTGTCTGGAACTCAAGGTACATCTGTTCTATACTGCAAAATTACAGTAGTACAGCCTGCAAAAGTACAGCATCAGATAAATTTTTAAAAACTTACAAACAGGGTATGGCATTACAGCAGGGATATCTGATTACTGCCTGACTGTAAATAACACATGCATCTTCAGGCCAACTACATACTACCTATAAGCAGGATGGCAGCATAGGAAAAAATGAAGTTCTGCTTAATTGTTATTTCAAATATTTGAAACTTGAGCTTCAATGACTTCGCATTTTAGAGTTTTATAATGGCTTTATATTTATTTAGAGCCCTAAATATCAAACTTTCAAGGACCTTTAACTAGGATTTTTAAAGATACAGAGAGAGAAAAACGTTACAGAGGTCTTGCAGTCCAGGAATCTAAGTTAATGAAAACAAACTTCAGATATAAACATATTTCCTAATACAGTCTTTTTTTACTAGTTCTCTCCTCCTCCGTCCAAAGAAGCTCCCCAAAACAAAATGTTATTCATTTAGGCTGCGCAAATATAGAGCTCAGGAATAAAGGTTCAAGCAAAACCATCGAAGCAATGAATAGCATGCACACACAGCCCAGGCATTCCTCTTTTCAGAGGTTACTCCACTCAAGATTATCTGCCCATTGTTGTGCTCCTCATGCTCATCTCTGAGACACAGTCAAATTTAGCAGACCATAGGTGATAGTCAAGGGCCTCAGAGCTCACATAGTAAGAGGAAATAAGCATCTTACAGACTTAAATTACTAAACTTCATATTCTATAAACAAGAACTGCCAGCAGCATTTGGGAAGCAAGGGCTGCATTGCTCATAGCTGCATTAAGTAGATGTAGACTCATAACAGACAATTTAGAGAATTTATATATGCAGCACTCCAAGGTATCAGCTCAGAGTCAGCTAGAACAGCCTAATAAAACTATGCGTAACGCTGTAAATCCAAAACAAATTTCTATGTCCAATAACATCTTGAGATTAAGCCCAAGTATCACTAATGCAGCAATCTTGATTGGTAGGTGTGAAGCACACAGACTTCATAACATTCCAACAAAAAAAATACCATTCTTTACAGTATGAGCTTGCCAAGCCTCAGGTTCTACCAGTGGACTTCAAAAGAGTTTTCTGCTATAAGCTCCTTTTTAGTGCCTTGACAACAATGGGCCACATCCTTCAACGTTTTTTAACCGATTTTGGAACAGATAAAAAGATTGAAACCTGCCTTCATTCTAAAAACAGATTTATATGGCAGCACTTTAAACAGTTCGTTTCCAAAGCCTTCATTTTCAGCAGTTTTAAAACATAGATATGTATTCCAAATAAGTTTCAGAATAAGATAGCAAAACATGATACTGTTGAAGCCTTTTGTCTAGAACATACAAAGAGGTTTGGGCTTGTAACAAGGCTGATTACAATCTTAGAAACACTATTTTAGTTCAAAACATTCATGGACAAAAATTTCTGCTTTCCTTCTAGAAAGATCAAATGTTTTCTTGCCACTACAAATCTCACCTCTTTAAAACTTCAAATGTGTTATGTCTTATTCCACCTCCTTATAATTTTGCCCTTCAAAGGTCAAAACATAAGCATCTCCACCCACGTCACCTATCAACTGCAAGGGTCCTCCTATTAGAAAGGATTTTTAAATGAGGAGGAAGAAAACCAAAGAGTTTTCTTATTTATTCCAAGCAGAACGACTATGGAGAAATGACTCAAGCTTAAGTAGTAAAAGTTAATGGAATGCCATCTGAAATGAAGACTGACTCAGTAACACGAGAACTGCTAGTCATTTGTTAATCTTTGATTCAAAGCCCACTAGAAGTAGTTGTATAATACCAGTAAAATAGAAGATAGTGATTGGTTTTCCTCTTGGGCAGGAGAACAAGCTTTAAATGAGAACATCAGTTTTTCTGGCATGTGATAAAATGAAAATCACTAATTGCTATGTACCCCCAAAAGACTGATTTCTTAGCAGTTAAGAATCAGGACTAGGTAAACTTGCAGTAGAATGACTTTATTCTGCTCATCTGCAAGACTTGCATAAGATTTATTTTTGGATTTCCATTTGGTATGTGGGTATTCTGCGCTTTGCGTGAGGCATTTCCTCCTCCTGAATGTACTGCACCTTAACAGTACACAATCTTCTGGAGCATCCTTTCTCTGGAACAGTTAAGATCTGTAACACCAGGCAGAACTTGTGGAGAATGAGACTGGATTTTTACAAGTGGAATTGTCTAGACCAGATGAGAAAGAAATCGTCATATAAGGCTCCCCTAATTGTTGCTAGTGCCTTAAGGATTCATTTCTGAACTCAAAAATCTAAAAAAAGAAAAAAAAATGTTCAAATGAGTTAAAATTGAAACATTTCTGTCTAGAAAGGCAAATATGAATAGGAAATAAAGTACAGATACAGGTGATATTAAATAATACAGTGTTGCCTCATTCTTTACTACTTAGATAGCAAACAATTATTTTCTCAATTTCATCTTATTTTTTTCTGGCTAAGTTATTAGTAAGTCTTGCCAGTAAAGAACTGTCTCTTTCTGATATCACATGAAGTTTTTTAAACGTTTCCATAAACATGGTGTAACAAACCTACTGTAACCTTCAGTAATGCTGAAAGAATTGCCTTGTAGAAAAGTAAACCAAGTCAGCTTTTTGTAGTAACATCCAAGCACAATTACAAAACCCTCCATGTGAACCATCAATCCTAGGAAAACCTTTCATGACAGGGAAAAGGTTAGTGTAGATCATGTTCCCTTCCTGCTCCGGCAGCTAACACTACCAGCTCAGTCAAGCACTCTGCTTGCCAACTTTCAATGCAGTCAAGGCAGAAGGCAACACAATGTCTTTTCCCCTTACTCAGTGACAGAAGAGATACAATATCCCATCCACTGCCTTCAAATGTTTTGGGACTTTTGACCTAATGCTCTGCCTTGAGAAGCTGAGCTTGCTTTACCCCTACTTTGCTTCACACTAATGCCTCATGGTCACTGTAATACATTTTAGAGAAGATCCAGTTACTTACACAGCAAACAAATGATGTCTTATTATGCTGCTACTAAGGTACACCCACACTACAGGCTTTAAAGCTCTAGTCTTACAGCTACAGAACAAGATCAAATCAAGCTAATCTACTGGTTAATCAGCTAGTACTTAATCATGTAGATTTTCCAATTTCTTCAATCAGCAGTGAGCTACACTTGCCACAAAACAGTTCAGCCATTCTTCAGCAATGCTAGCGCTAGTTTAAAACTTAGGCTAAAGCATTTCAAATATCCCAGAAATTATATGAATAAACTTTTATTTTTATGCAACAACACACACTATTTGAATAAAACTCACACATTTAACTCAGGTGGAGAGTACTAAGCTGAACAATCATCACTAATACATTTCCATTGGAAATGTTTTAAAGTTCACAAGGGTCTTCATTACCATCTTACTGAAGTTTTCTTATGTGTTTCTAGTCTACACACCACCTGTTTCATGCAGTCATGCAAATGAAATTGTAAATGTTCAGGTAACAGAGAAGTCCATTCACTGCAAAGATCCATTTTTCACAGAAAAGCCAGGAGAGGTAAGACCAATACTGCAGGGTTCTTCATAAGAGTACAGGTATGTTAGAAACCATGAACTTTCAGTTGTTCTTCCTTGACAATGCCAATCTAAAGGAGAGAAACAATGCATTTTAGTAAAGCTTACATATTTAGGCTATTACAGTGATAGCAAGTTACCACCATCTTAGACTTTGATTAAAGAAACTTCTATGCAGTGTATACACTCAACGAAACGTTTTTCTAGTTTATAGAATGTTTCTGGGCCAAGCAGAAGAATTGACTAAACACGAAGAAAATCTTATCAGACATCTGATTTTTTCTGTAGTCCTAGGACTTATTCTTTGTCAGTGTAACAACACTGCATCACCATTTGCATCAGAGTAAGCCTTTTTCCTCTATAGTGTACTCAGTCTCATGATTATGTTTTGCATTGAACTTGATTTTACAAGCACAGAGCTCAAGCTGCACTGCCAGAGAACAAGTGGTGTGTTGTAACAGTGCAAAGGCATTCTACATTGCTTTGATTCTTACCAGAGGCTTACTCTCACTCTGCAAGTGCCATTTTACTTTCTGGCTAAGAACACAAAAGAACTACAGTGCCCATCTTTAGCTGGTTAATTAGCATCAGTACCACCTGTCACCTTACTGCTTCCAGAGAGGTTTAGATAATTATCTGCAGTCCCCTTACCTCCAAGAGGAACTGGCAAATGTTCTTCCTCTGGTCCCCTTGCAGCTGGATAACTTCACCGTATTCAGGATGCTCAATCACAGTACCATTACAAGCAAATTTCTAAGAGAGAAACATCCACATTATAAGACATCTGATGTACATAATGATTTTGCTTAGTCAGTGTTTTCAGTAGAACTTCATCTCAGAAGCTGCTTACTATTTTGATGCCAAGCCAGGCAAAGGTTAAATCAATTTTACCGGCTCTGAGAGCAAATGGAATATATCTGCTGATACATACATACACAAACTAAACTGCTGATGGTAGATTCAGGCAATGACAGGATTAGCTACTGTGCAGAAGGAAATGGTCAACAGTCATTGCAAGAATGAAAAACAAAGTCATAAGATACAGCCTTTCAACTCCATACTATTTTAAAATAAGTATTTTTATCCTGCCAAAATTAAAGGCCTCTATTTTGAGCAACAACCCAGCTGTAACAGAAGCAGGAATAAAAAACATCTCTACTTTAAACTGATTTTATTTTTCACATCAAGAAAGCCATATATCTGTGAAATTTTAAAGAAACATTCTGAATGTATTATATTTACTTCTTTTTAAGATTGACATGTTTAACTTTTTAGCAAAATCAGTGTCACTGGACACTGACAGCTCTTTTGAGAAAGGGAAAAGACTCAAATATGAAAGTGGTGTGCACTGGAAAGAACGAAGTGACAAATATTTTGTTACTTAGTATTAAAAGCTATCTTACTCCTTTATATATAATTATTATCAGATCAAATCAGCAACTTTACCTTTTTGAAAGCTTTCACAAGTTTCTTCTTGTCATAATCATCTGCAATGCCCTGGACAGTTGTTAGTGTCTTCCTTCCGTTTCGTTGCTGGATCCTTATATGAATGTAATCCTCAGTCCCCGCCGGGAGTAAGTCGTCACCCTTTGTTGCATCAGCAAAGGGGTCTGCAGGAGAAAAAAGATTAATATAATTCCCACAAAGGAAAACACCCAAGTCCAAACTATGGAGGAAGATTCTCACATCACAAAAAATTATTATTATATTTAAGGTATCACCTTGATGTTTAATCTCTGTTTAAAAACTCACTGTTGAAACCAAAGTGCTTTTTCTACAGCTGTATTATGTGCCATTACACCACGCATTCGGGACAGCCCTCTCAACTACCATGCACTGCACCCTTTTTTCCATGCCTTCCCTGGTATGAATGATTTTCTGCCACAGTTTACCTCATTGTTTCTTGCAAACTGTAAATCCTGAACCTGAAAATATGGTTCTAAGAGAACATCAAATGCACAAAGTTTTAGAGAGCCGCATGCATTTAAAGTGAAATAAAGCAACTGTATCTCTTATCAGATCAACTGATAAGAACAGAAAAGTAGAAAAGCTCTAGAACAGACACTTCCTTACAGGTCCAGAACAGAAATCTCAGACTGTGGTAACTAGTACACTACCAGAGTGTTAAGACATGGATGTATGTAACTCTTGGCTACCCACAGAAATAAAAGAGAGATACACTTGTAACAAAATTAATTTAGGCTTAGACTAAAGAAAGGTCAGCTCTCAAACTCTCCCAAGCTTCGCATTTATCTGGCACAGATAAAACAGAAAAGCATTTAGAAAGAAGGGGGCTGCTGGGTTAACACTTCTTATATGCCATACTTTTGTGTATAGAAAAAAAAAATAAAAAAACCAAAAACGTATTAACACTGGAAAACAAAACATATTCACAAAAACATATTAACATTCAATCAAGAAATTTTACAGCTCTACAAATCTTCTAATCAGTAGCTCCAAATAAACCTTAAAGCATTAAGAACTTTATTACTTTTTAAGAATAATCACAAGCAATTTTTTGTACTAATCAGAACGATATATAAGAGCCTATGGAGGTTCAACAGCCATGCAAGCTACAATTTCCCAAACTTCCACTCAAAACTCAGACCTAAAAACACTGGTAAAGTTCTGCCATCCATTAGAAAGAAATGTCCCAAATGAGTAAAACTTCAGCAGAAACACAAGAAGTAGTTCAGCTGCAGACTGACAGATCCTTATAAAAACAAGAATGACATGAGTATTAAAGGCATTGAAAGCACAATGAAGATTCAAGCACCAAAGGAAACAAGTACAGCTTTAGGAGTCTTGACTAGCTTAACTTCTACTACAGATTTGTTAAACCATGCTGAATTTTACTGTCTCCCACAGCTTGTGGCTCAAACACCAATAGAAAATCTTGGTCAAAGAAAAAGCGAAAGAAAAAGAGGACCTGAGGATCACTTGGCAGAGCTTAGGACTCTAGGTTACAGATAAGTCAAGATAGCTTGGCAGAGTTTAGGGCTCTGGGCTGGAAATAGGCCAGCACCGTAGGTGTCAACATTAAATCCCTTCAAACAAATCCTCTGGGAGGCACCTTCCTTAGGCACAGGGTGAGCTCCCAAATCTTGACTGAACGTAACATTCTCACATGGCTTATACGTGCAGAAGATCAAAGTCAAAACCGTGACGAAAAGCCTGATACTACTGTATAAAGTGCTAACTTGCTCACTTCTGCTGCTTACAGATAAGGCAGGAGGAGAACGCTGGCCCCGCACGGTTAAACTTCCCTGCTGATACGAGAGAAACGATCTGCCATTTGCGTAGCTCACTCTGTAGAAACAATAACCTTTGCAGGGCTTGTACAGCGATTTGGGACATTGCTGATCATAAGACACGGCACCAAACTAACTGTAACCGATGAAATGATTTCCTCAGCAGAGGATACGAGCCCTGACAGGGGTGTCAGAGCTGAGAACATGGCAGCACCTCCTACGGGAGCAGCGAGGGGCTGAGCCTCCCGCCCGAGGTCTCCTCGCCGCACACACTGAGCACGTCCCGAGGCAGGACAAGGACGAGCCAGCGGCGCTGCCGCACGGAGACCCGCGGCGGCGGCGACACCGCTCAATGTCACCGCGGGGGCGGGGAGTCCGCGGCCCTCGGGAAGGCGGAGGCAGGACGGCGGGGCCGGGGACGATGGGTGGGTTTGCCATGGGGGGATAGCGGGGTTGGCGGTGTGCCGGCGGCTCTTACCGAAGGATTGGAGGTTCTGGATCGAGGACATGCGACTCTGCGGCGAGAGACTGGAGCTGCGGGAAGCGAGTCCGCTCGGGTCGCGTCTCCGGCTCCGCAGTGCCACGCGGGGGCGGGGAGCGGGAGAGAACGAGGGGAGGTGTAACAAAAGCAGAGGAACGCAGGGAGAGAACCTGAGACGAAAGGCGAGAGCGAAAGGAAGGAGTAAGGAGAGGAGGAAGCGCAAAGGGAAATAAAACGTGGAGGGAGATAGGGAGGGATCCCCCGCCCCTTGCCCGCACCGCCCCACGGCACCGCCAACGGGCGCTGCCCGCCGCGCGCCGCACAAAATGGCGTCCCGCACGTGACGGCCCCTCAGCAGCCCGCTGCACAGAACCACGCAATCCGTGAGTTTGGAAAAGAACTCTGAGGTCATCGAGTGCAACCCGTGACCGAGCATCAGCATGTCAACCAGAGCATGTCACTGAGTGCTGCCTCCAGATGGTGACTCCACCACCTCACTGGGCAGCCTATTCCACACCATTTCTGTGAAGAAATTCCTCCTGATGTCCAGCCTGAACCTCCCTTGCTGCAGGCTGAGGCTACATCCTCTCATCCTGTTGCTGGTTCCCTGGAAGAAGAGACTGACCCCTACCTGGCTACACCCTCCTTTCAGACTGATAAGGTCACCCCTGAGCCTTCTCTTTCCAGGCTAAACACTCCCAGCTCCCTCAGCTGCTCTTCATATGACTTGTGTGCAAAACCTTCCAAAGCTTCATTGCCCTTCTCTGGACCTGCTGCAGCACCTCAATGTCCTTTTTTGTAACAATCAAGAACAATGATTGTTCTCCTCAGTGGATTCCCAACAGCAGTGCTGGCAGGTTGCTGCAGCCCCTAGTTCTCCATGTGGTGCTCAGGGATCCCTATGCCCCAGAAGGATGACCCCCATGTGAGTCCTTCCATATTCACATTCCTTTGGCTTGGGTACTTTTCCAGCTGATTTGAAATTTGGAGAGTGCTTCCCCCTTCCCCATTAAAATATGTTGGAAACTCCACTCCCTCAGACCCCCTTTACTGGACAAAACACTGCTTTAAATGCTGAATGTGGTGAGGGAGGCAG
Source organism: Sialia sialis (assembly GCA_009812075.1). NCBI lineage: Eukaryota > Metazoa > Chordata > Aves > Passeriformes > Turdidae > Sialia > Sialia sialis. The sequence continues at coordinate 45,143,825 of VRYO01002734.1, read as the reverse complement.
TCAGCACCCCACAAACCTGGCCTGTGTCTCCACTTCGGGCATGACTTGGAGACACAAGAACTTCCAACTCAGCATCAGAAGGACTTCTTTACATTGAGGGAGGCAGAGGACTGGAACGGGCTGGCCAGGGTGATCATGGAGTCTCCACCTCTGGAGACATTCCAAACCCACATGGACATGTTCCAGTGTCACCTGCTTGAGGTCACATTGCCTTGGCAGGGAGGTTGGACCAGGTGATCATGTGAGAGTCCAGTCCAGCCCTAACTATCTTGTGATTCTGAGAACTTAGCACCTTTTCAGGTGGGTGCAGCTGCTGTTCCCCAGTTCCTAGGGTGGGGACCATCTACCATGGATGGCTGGCATGTGGTCTTACAGGACTTCTATGTGACAGCCGCTCACTGTCCATCCCTGTTTTGGGGGATATCAGCAGTATATGGGCTGTAATGGGAAAAGTTTGCCTTTGAAATGGTGTGCAGGTGTTGCAAAGCTTGCTGGTCCTTATGAGGTGATTAATGGCTTTGCAGATGTACAATAAGCTAATTCCACTGGCAGAAGTGGCAAAACCTGTATTTATCTTTATTTTTTTCCCTTTTTGGCTTTTATGCTAAACTTCAGTTCTCATATGTCAATGGGATATTTCTTTTCTGTGATCCAAGGTCTGGATCAGCCCTACAGTTGTTTTATGAATGCCAGTGTGCAATGGTCTAGGAAAGTTTCTGGTCCTGGCACTTTGCAAGGAAGCTTTTCTTTCTCCCATGGGGAAAGCAAGGCCATTGGCTTGCTTACTCTTTGCTTTCATCATTGATTGAACCTTTCACTGCACTATGGGCTGTACAGGGGGAGTTGATTAACTCATTCCAAAGCAGCTGCAAAAGGCATTGTTGGGGCAGTAATGGGAGAATGAGGCAAGAGCTTCAGGCCACAATTTGGACAATGTCTGCGGATTGAGGATGCAGAGCTAAGCACTGAGAAACCTTCTGGGAAAGTTGAGGAAGCTCAGGACACCCATCTTCAGGGATATGACCCCAGGATATCAATAGTACCTCTCTCAGAAAACTTACAATACTACTAATGTGAATAAGTTTTGGGCTATATATATTTTTGCTAATCCTATGTCCCTCTAAAAGATTTTGTTGTATCTTTTGCTCTCCTATCATCGTCTTATGAAACTTTTTCCCAGTGGCAAAGCAGGTGCATCACCCTTTTTTCTCCCAGCCACTGCTTTTTGTTACCTTGGCTGTGCCAGTACTGTTAGTGGGGCACTGGGATGAGACAGATCAGCAAACTGATTTGAGTTAAAACCTAAAGGTTAAAGCCTCAGATCCACTCCACTTGCATAATCCTGTACTGAGACAACCGAGGAGGATAAAGCTGGCCATGGATGAGAGGAACAGTGGATGTTTGGACACAAACCCCAAGTATGAGTCTGCAGGTTTAGCTGAGTATACCAGTCATTGTGTCAGTTCTTCTGAATCTTCATGCATTTAAAATAGTTTTACACTTCTAATTCTCACTGCACAGTTAATCCAGTGAGCATCAGTCAAATTTATCCTACAGTTTACAGATAAATGAGATTGGGTGTCCGGGAAGCAACAAAGCTCCTTTGATAAGCTAAGAAGATGTGACTTTGTTTTCTTTAAATTGAAACAACAATGAATAGTTCTGGCAGCTGCAGAGGGAATGGAAACAACCCCCAACTGCACAGCTTGGCATGCATGAGCAATTAAAATAAAGGTGGTGGCCAGCACCCTCATTTTTCTCTGGGCAGCCTTCCACAATGCCCATGTGAATTGGCAGGGCCTCTGTGGGGCTGTGTCAATGCAAGGAACTCTCCCTTTGCTGTCCTGCTCAGAGGGAGCTGCAGGTCTCGATGTTACATCCGTCACTAAGGTCCGACACAAATCCTGTCTGTGCCAGCACATTGCACCAAACTTTGGTGTCTGTGAGCAGAGGCAGGCAGCATCCTGCTGGAGATGTGCTGATCCTGCTGTTGCCCCTCAGGAGGACAGTTGTCCTGAGGTCCTTTGACCTGACTGATTCCTTCCCACTGCCCTTGAATAGTCACTTAGTGGCAATAGAGCTGTGAAAGTCCTGGTTGTGAGGAGTTTCCAGTCACATCAGAACTGAAGAAAGGTGGACAAATCAGGCATGGACCTGCAGCAACCAAAAGAAGTAGAAGCAATTAAAGCAGGTTTAAAACATAAGTGAAGGTAAGTGGTGTTGTTGCTTAACTGTTAAATTTCAGATTTCAAAACCTGTTCAATTTCAGACCATCCTAGAGCTGAGGCCAGAGTAAATGTTGTTCACTAATATTAGACATCATGGTTTAAGCAATATTTTGGGAATCAGACTCTTGTCTTTCCATGACTAGTGTATACTTGCCAGCTACAATGCCAGAAAAGAACATTGTCTCTAACTTGATTGCAGCTTTAAGCTATTTAAATGTAATAGTTGGAAGACCTGGTTATGAATAGCAATTAGAGATCCCCTTGCTTGCCTTTTACTGTATTTCAGTTCACCTGTCAAGCTGTATGTGAATCATTATAGGTTATTTATGACTGGATAAACAACCTGTAATACCCTGGATAAATCTCAGGGATTAAAACCAGGGGCTCTCTGGCATACAGATGATAAATATGACATACTGAAGTCATAAAGCACACTTTTGTAAAAAAGTCTCCCTAGTGCAGTACCCTCACTTTCACTGGATATTCTCAGAAAAACTTGAGATGAGCTGAGCAGCAATGGGTAACCCAGACCAGTGGGAAAATCTTTGTTCTTCCAGAGAATTGCTGTGTTGAGAAAAAGGGTTGGAAATGGTACAAGAAAGCTTTGCATTGGGCAAAAGAACTCAGTCATGCAGTAGGGCTAAATCTGTGGTTTAGTTTAGAACTCTTGTGTGATATCTCTCTTTCGTTGTGTGCATGTAAAAGGCCACCCTTGTCTGCACCTGCCCCTCTGTAATAACCAGAATGAAAAACATTGTTTTTTCACTTCCTACTAAAATATACTGCTTTTATTTTCAGGTGCAGCCCACCAATATTTTGAGTTTTATACCTTAGGAGCTTTTACAAAGTCAAAATTTAATTTAATTAGGGCTTTCTCCAGTAGGCAGATCTCCCATACCTGGCCCTACAGCCTGCCTTACCAGAAAATATCAGACTTGCATGCTGACCTGTCCTCTGCAGCGGCCTGGAGACAATTACTGCTTGAAGCACACAGTGTTCAAAGAGCACTTTAACTTGTCTGACAAAGCGACTGTGCATGAAACGTGCAGATGGCATGTGGCAGTACTAATTTCCATGCCAGCATTGCAACTACTCTATGCACAAATTCTGCTCCATTCCAGCACCAGAAGCTGACATATGCTGGCCTAATGTTGGCATTCTGAAAATAATGTCAAAGTGCTAGATCCCTGAGAGATATGCAAAAATATTTCCAACCTTGATTCTTTTTCTTGAACTTTAATCTTCCCTGCTCTCACTAGATTACTTACAATATCCAACTCCATTTGGAATCTACACAGTCCAAATCTCTGTACAGAAGGCTTCCCTGTAGTTTTCTATCAGGGAAGAAGAATAGCAAAAGTGCCAGAAGAAATCCTCCCCCTTCCATCAACAGAATGGTTTTGAAGGTGGCTGTAACGATGCCAAGTCTGACTTGTACTTTTCCATCCAAGCTCCAGCTCTGATGCAAAGCCTCCAGAGTGTGCTAGGGAAGGGCTTGTGGAGAGTGGCTGAAGTCCTGAGCTGTAGCCTATGCTTGAGTTGCCCAGCTGTTAACAAGTTGTCCCAATAAGCATGTGCTTATTGGGAGACTAGGCTAACTGAAAATTGTGCTGATGGTAAACATCTGGATATCCAGCCTAACTTGGGACAGGTTTATATGTAGTTTGGCTGACCCTGTGTACATGGTCAGATTTCAAGCTACACATGCTTCCATTTGAAATGGGGGCGGGGGGGGTTCATTCCCTGCTCAACAATGATTGCAAACAAGATGATAATTTTGGCATTAACCACTAGATGGTCCTCTTTCTCAAATTAAAGAAAAAAAAGTAGCTCCAAATATAAAGCCAGTCCTGGCTTTTGTCTAAACCTGAATGTTAGTAGAGAACAGTTTCTTTATAAAGGTAAATGTTAGATGTTATTCATCTAGTTGAGTGAACTGACATAGTTTTCTGAATAGGTTTGAATACAAATTTTCATAATCCCTCCAAACTCATTTCGTGTAACTGGACCTCTACCACACTACAGAAGGCTGGGCAGATCCATAGGTCAGGCAGTAGTTTAAGGCATTTGCAAACTTTTCCCAGACTGGTATGTGAATCAATAAGAGTGATGGGCTGGGGGAGAAAACAGTTTCTGTTTCTCCATCCAACTACATCAAATGTCTTTGTTTTTGTGATGATTCACCTTGTTTGTAGAAAATGTTGACCAGTAAAAGAATTAGAGAAAAAATATTTGGATTGGTTCTTTGAGAAAACTATATGGGAGGATTTGTCATCAAAACTGTAGCTCACTGTTGACCTCTGCTCTGGTACTGTCTTGTCAAAGAATATTTCTCTACATCAGGCTCGCTGGACCTCATTCTCTTGGGTCACTCCAGCCTCCAGGCAATTCATACCCCTCAGCATTTCCTGCCCAGAAGCCTGACCTCTCCTTACCTTGGGAATTTGCTTTCCTCCTCACTGCCCTTCACACCTATGATATCTACTACTGCCTTTTGATTTAGTTGCATCCTGGTGCATCTCTGGTCAGCCTTCCCCCTGAGACTCCAGCTAGCAGCTAGCTCAGCCCTATTCCTGCTTATGCAGGAATTTTATGTGCAGGACTCTTTAACTGTGTGTGAGGCAGGACTTGAGTTCTTCTCAAGGATCTTCTACAAAGAAGACAGCATGTGCCCAGCCCCTCTGCAGAAGCAGGAAAAGAAGGCAAGTTTTAACACAAAAACCTCTGCACCTTCACTGCAGACCAAGCTATCCTCTAGAAGATCTTTCCGGTTTGGTCTTGTACACCCCTGGTTCCTCTGGCAGCTCTTTCCTAGTTCCTCCTAGGTCTGAGTGACTTTCACATTGCTGTGCTGCATGAGCTGATTTGCTTTTCTCAGCCAAAGCATAAGCTCTGCTATAGATGGGGTAACAAAATAAAATCACAGCTGCCTGAAAAGACCCTGAGAAGCCAGGATGATTTTTGTGGAAGCTTGTGGGTACTGCATGTAGCACTGTGATGGTTCAGTTGTGGTCTGGTGGATAGAAATGATGATGTCCAGTAAATGAAAATGGAGTAAAATTTACTTTGGCAAGAGAAATGCCTGATGAGGCTCATTTAAACAGACTGTCACATAATTTATTACTCTTCATTGCTGAGAACATTTTACAGTAGTCTTTCATGAGGTCAGAATGATTGAAATTGAAAATATTTGAATGAAAGAGAAAATGAAAGCTCTTGAAACTAGCAAGTGTGTCCAGAACAGATGTACAGCCATGACCCTCCTTCTTGTAGCAGAGGAAGAGCTATGAAGTCCTTGGCACACAGTTTTGTGGACACTGAGAATTTACATGGGTTCAGGAAGCAACAGTGAAAGAGAAGAAACCCATCAAGAAAGAAACATTTGGTTTGGGAAGTCTTTGGACCAAAGACCTTGAGGGTCTGTGAGAAGAGTATAGTGGGGAATGTGAAAATATGCTACCCTGTTTTTAGACTTTTTCATAAATGTCCTTTGTTGTCCACTGTCAAAACCAAGATACTGCACTAGATCAACTTTGGGCCAGAATGAAGATGGATGATAATATTAGAGCATTTTAAATGCTGGGTCTCCTAATAATTATTTTTTGTGTGTGTGGTTGGGGTTTCTTTTATTTTTGTATGGCATGTTATTTTGCAAGCAGCCTTTACCAATAAGCAAACATTGTTAACATGAAGACATTGCACAAATTTGTTTTATGTAGTAACTTCATGTAGGTGACAATTGGTGAAAATTATCCATGTTATGAAAAGGCTCATATTGCAGTGTCATCAAGACTAAAAAAAGTAAATGGGCTGAAAAAAACTTCTATTTTAAGATGACAGGATCTCTAGCAAAACAACAAAGCAAGAAGGGGTCCTGTATATTCTGGAGAAAAGAAACCTTTACTCCAGCAATTGCCCACTAGAGATCATGAAAGGATACTCATATTTTCTGATGAAAATAAATGTGAAAAGCAATAAGGGAAAAGCTCTACAATGAGAGGCCATGAAGAGTTTTACTTACTAAGAAGATATCTTCTGCACACATGCACACAAAATTAGCACAGCAGAAGCACAGCCACTGCCTGGTTCTTGGATGCTGATTGATTTTTAGGTAGGAAGTATTTGCAAGGTTCAAAGGGAACACGCTAAAAGGAGGTTTCTGAGAAAAGCATGTATATCTGTTATTGATTGTGATAGCTGTAGGAAGACCTTTTGTGCTAACATGGACTTGAAGTGCTCTTCATATTTTGAAGTTGTGATCCTGAGTAGTCTGAGTAAACTCTTGAAGACTTGGATGAGAAAGAAACTTCTTTATCTGCTGTTGAGTGGAAATTGGAGAATGGAAAAGTATTTCTCAGGCTTCTTTACAATTTTTGTTCATGCATGTATCCATAAATCAAACTGTTATACAGAAATGAAAAATCCCTACAATTAGTGACCATACTCTCCCAGTGGTACTTGATGCTTGGATGCTGAGTAAGAGCAGGGCCAGGCAACATTTCACCATGCTTCCTCATAGAAATACCTTACAAATTGCCCATTGCAAATAAAATAATTTCATTTCCTTTAAGAGGTACCTACAGTGAAAAAACATTATTTGTGCTTTGAGGTTTTCCCAACTTTATGCGTCTTTATAGAAAAACTGAATATATTTGCTATTGAATTTCATCTTCATCCTAATGGGATTGCATAATTTCTTATGCAGTCTCACTTTATGGATGGGGTCAGGCCTCAGAGCCCCCTTTCAAAGCACAGCCTTGAAATTGTTCCTTTGGGTACCTCTCCAGGAGCGGAGCATGAACATGGGTCTGTCAAGAGAGGGACTGTGGCTCCCAGCCAGCCCAGTAACACTTTACATCTCAGCCTCTCTGCAGGATGTTGCTCAAGGAACGAAGCGCTTGCCAGTTCAGCTGCTCTGCCCTGCAAACCTTCAGAGTAAACAAGGTCTTAGCTTTCAGAGCAGCAAGATCCCTAACAGTAAGGCTGCAGTGACACATTAGTCAAGAGACAGAGTTAAAAATAACCACTCAGAAGAGACACTTATTGTGGAAACACAATATTGTTTGAGATGTTGGCCTCATGCACATGAAATTTTCTCTGCCACAAAACTGCTAAGGGCCTGCTTAAGCACTGAATCACTACTTATTTCATCAGCTACTTGTGTGCTGTGTTGCAGCGTGACTTACGAATGGATGGGTTGATCCCAGCTGTGGGTTGGGGCTGAATGAAACATGAGCTCAGGTAAGATCCTAAGTAAAAAGCAAAGATGGGACAATAGTAAGAGGAACAAGGGCTGGGGAAGGAGTGTGTGTACTGACTGTTCCAGATTTCTGGTTCTGGTATCTCCCCACTGTCCATCTGCTCTTTCTCACCACAACTCATCCTCAACCACGAGTATTTCCCCCTGCAGGCGTGCACTTCAGGCAGAGCATCTCGGCTGGGCAGCACAGAGAGCTTGGCTGTCCTTTGCAATAGGTGTAGCTGCTCCCATCTGTCTGTGCCACCCCTCCCCAGGGACATGGCAGCAGCCCCCTTCCCTCGTCTCTCTTCCTGGTGGACCTGGGGGCCTCAGTCATGTGTCCTGCCGTGCCCCCCCTAAAATCCTCTGGCGCCGCCATCAACTCCTGCTCCGTGCCCTGATCAATGGCTTTTTAATAGAGCCTCTGTTCTCCTACCCCTCCTTTTGTAAATTTAAATCCTGCTCACCAGTACTGCTGACGTCCGCTGGCCCACCTCTTGACTCCCCCTCCCTGCTTCAAGTCCACTTCCCTCCAGTATAAAAGGCACATGCCCCCATCAGCTGCCCTGCTTCTGCTTGGAGCAGCGACTACCTGAGAAGCAGCTTTGGTGCACACAGGTGAGTGCCTTCCCCTGTCTGCTCCAGCGATTGTCCAGGCTCTTGCTTGCTGAATGTCCTTTTTCCCTTTTTGGGCTTTAGCTTACCTAGGTTAACATAGACAGCTGTGTCCTGTGCTCAGTAACTTTTGCCCTGTTTTTGTTAGCGAAGCAGCCTGAGCCGAGGCAGGGTGGCTTGCCCCGCGGGCAGTGCTGTGCCCTGCAGGGAGAGCGCGGGCAGGACTCGGGGGTGTACACAGCTGCTGATCTCAAGAAAGATGCAGGTTTAGGGTGTGAAGAGTTTATAGACCCTTGTCTTCCGAGAACAACCGTGGTAGGAGTATATCTGATGGCTCTGCAACAGAGCTTGAATTTGGTATGGTAAGAGCCTCTGTGTGCCCAGAAGGAGAGCCAAGCTGGTCTACTGCTCCTTGTGAAGCAGACCCATGGCAAGCTGTGATACTGCAGCTTCACCGTAGCTTTGTATGTGGCTTTAATTTTCCCCTCTGATATTGATGAAAGTTGCAAGGTGTTGCTCAGTCAAAATTTAAAGACACTGCTTGGCCACCAAGCAGAAGTGGCAAGTTGATCAAATGACCGTGGCACTGGATTTTGCTGAGCTCCAGGAGCAAAATTATTCCTGAAACTTTTAATCGTGTCAAGTGCTGTTGCAACTAGTCAGTTTTAAAATTTTTATGATTATTTAATAGCTGAAAAGGCACACAGCTTGAATGTGTGGTCTTGTTCTTTTTCAATTTTCTTTTTGGAAGAAAGCTGCAAGTCTGCACCTGAGGAGATCTCAGCCCATTTCAGCCACACGACTCTTGAAAGGATTGTGTGTAGGTAACCAGGCTTTTTGCTGAAGGACAAGATGGAGCTGGGTGTTAGAAATGCTCAGGGTCAAGTTTGTGGCAGTACCTCAGTCTCTGTTTCTTCCATATAAAACAGTGGTGGGACAATCAGGTGTAGGAAAAATTAGGGAGGATTAGAGATGCTGAGCACCCTGATTATTTAGGGTGGCATATTACTGAGGAGCAGTGGGAGTGATGTGCTTCATAGAAACCCTAGCCAGGAGAAAGGTATGAACAAAAAGTTCAATATATATCAGTGCTGTAGAAAGTGGCTGCAGTGGCACAGGACCAGCTGGTGGGGAATGAAGCACAGCAGTGCTTAGGAAAAAGTATGTGCTAAAAGCTTTTCTCTGTATTTTTGTCTTTCATCAACAAATGAGCTCAAGGCAAGCTCTTCTTCCTGTAACTCGGTTCCGAAAAAAACTCAAGACACAAAGCCAGGGAGCAAGTAACCTGGAAAACCTGTCAGCAGCCCTGTAAACACATCACAGAGATGCCTCAAAACACCTTATTTTTGTCTCACTGAAACTAAGGTTTTGCTAAAAATGGAGCAACAGGAGAGGTACCCCAGCTGAAATTGAAGACAGAATTCACCCCATGTGGGGGAATTCTGCATGCTAAGATAATTTAGTCCTAATTGTCATGAGATATTCAAGTTAGAAAAAGCTAATTTGCAGTTCTGAAGTCATGAGTTATAATCACTTTCCTCTAAGCTGCCTGGTAAGCAACTGTCAGCATGGGAAAAAGCCCTTGAGAAACCTTCACTGAATACTAGGGGTGGAGGAGCTTTTGACTGCATTTTAGTGAAAGACACAACAAACTTCTTCGCGTGTTTTTGCTATGTTGCCTGTTCATTGTGATTGGGAGCATCTTGCACCAAAGATTTTTATTCCTGCTCTGCCTGTACTGAAAGCAGGCTAAGATTTTGGCAGCAACTGGGCAAAAAATTCCACCTTTACACAAAGAAAAGCTGCTGTATAGGCACAGCTGAAAGGTTTTGCTACAGCCTCTGTGCCTGTATATATATCTACATCACTTACATGATACTTAAGCAAGTAGGCTCCTGCTCTATAGGCAGAGGCTCCAGGATGTCAAATGTAGAGACAGACCTTGCATGTCACAAGACACTGTCCTGGTGTGTCAGCTGAGAGAGCTGCCATAAGGAAACTTGTACAAAATGCCAGAGACAGTAGTAACCAGAGCCTGGCTCTTACCCCATCCTGGATGCAATTTTCCCAGCTCAGCACCTTCTGTTCTACCCATCTCATCCTATGGAAGCTGGGAGGGATTTCTCATTCTGTTGCATCTGAGTGCATTTACAGGACTGGAACATCTACAAGTGGAAACTGTAACTGGAAACTATAATTTTGCACACTGTCAAAAAAAGTGTGTGATGGCACAAGAGGAGCATTGCCATTTATACTGAAATGCATTTAGTTTTAAAAAGAGTGTGTAAACCACAAATATTAGACACATTTTGTTGGCCAGTGCTCAGGGTCACACAGAGAGCCATATAGAATCAGCAGTGAACTCAGGGTCAGGACTCAAGTGTCATGTGGAGACTTTCACTGCTGGAGAGAAAAACTCTCCAGTGTTTACCTCAGTAGATGGCCCATTTCACAGCCTTTGCCTTCAAACAGAAATGCCCAGGACATCCCAGCCTGAGTGTTCCACAGAACTCAGAGCCATTAAATGGCTCTGATGGATGGGAACATACTGTTAAAGTTGACACATTCCTTCACCTTGAGAGCTTTAACTCATATGTGTTCCCCATGTTCACTCTTCTCCCTACAGCCTTCCCACCACTGCTCCATCATGTGGCATCCAATCTCCTGGACACCACGTGCCCAGTGGTCACCAAACCACTTAAAGCTAGTCACTGTCTATGTCCTGATGCTCTTGGTGTCGCTCAGCTTTGCGTCGGGACAGAGCAGGCCATTTAAACACCAGATAGACAACAGAAGTAAGTATGAGTCTCACCTGACATGGTGACCCCCGCAGTCTCTGCTGCACTGAGGGATCAGGTCTGGGCTGGCAGGCAAAATTCAAAAGCAAATCACACAGGTGTTTCTGTGGTGTCACCTTGGTGTGAGGGCCTGTGCTTCCATTTGCACTTGTCAGTGCATATACAGAACCTCATGTCCTTCTCACAGCCCTGAATTAGCCAAGGCAAATAGCATTATTTTTGATAAATATCAGAGAAGATACTAATGTGCAAAGGACAGACAAGAAATTGTAAAGTAGTATACATCAAATATTTAGGCACCAAATTTTCAGCTGTGTTCTGCAGACCTACACAACTATTTCTATATAATAGAAAGAAACCAATGGCCCAGAAACTTAAGTTTGTTTCACTTTACAGACATCTTCAATTCTGTCAGGGACTGTGAGTTATCTGAAAGTCCAAATACAGGTGGTTGAAGTATCTCCATTCAGATATGCTGTGAAGAACTGCGGGTATCCAAGTCATGGATCTGAAGTTTAAACTAGTACACATTCCAAAAGATTTCTGAGAAAATCACCAAAAAATCTTATTTCTCCCCAGAGATTATAGGCTGATAATAGGTAGGTGCAGTGGGAGAGAGGGATTGTGGAGAGTAAGGTGCATGGGCTCAGTGCCACACCTCTCCCCATTAAAGATAATAGAGATATTGGGAACCTCAGGTTTTAGGTACACAGGTGAAAGTTTCTTGGGTTTTGTTGAGTAAGAAGGCTGTTAAACACTGTGCTGAAAGACTTAGGAGATGTATTTATGGAGAAATTTAAAGGCAAGGCGAATTTTTTCCTCTGTTAAAGCATCAAAATGCATAGGGGAATATCCTCCTGCCTTGACTGAGACTTTCATGTGACATATAATGAGCTTAAATTGTAATTTATTCCTGTTCCTGACAGTTGTCTGTCTCTGGGATTTGGGGTTTCCTTAGGGTGGTGTCATCTCCAGCATGTTTTAGAATTTTCCTGCTGCTATATAATATATATAGTCTTTAATACTTTTTAAATAATCTTAATATTATAGTCTTTTAATACAACTGTAACCCTCTGCACATCTGCCCCAGAACTGCGCTAGACCACAAAAATAAGACGTGTCAGAGCTTTAAAAGAAAAAAAATAGTCATCAATGGAAACAACTTCCTAAGTGAACAACAATTAACAATAATTAACTTTACATGTTTACCTTTCATGTAGAAACCCCCTCTGCAATCCAGTGGATTTGTTAGTCTGTAGAAATAGTGTACCTGGTACCTACTGTACCTTTGGCTTATGTTAGAAATGCAGGTTGCAGCCCAGATGGATGAAAACTAATTTTGCAACTGAATCCTCTTCCTTTGGGCTCTACACATGGAAAGCAGCCCTCAAAGGCACCAGCAAGATGTGTCTGGCTGTGGCCTTTCCCTTCTTTTTTTCCTCCTGGGCTCTAGTAAGCTGTCTGACATCCTCAAGATGCTGAGGAAACACTGCCTCCAAGTGCAGTGGTACATCCTCACTCAATGCTTTGAATTCCAGGTCCTGAGATCGACCCTTTTTGGTATGTAGGCCGTGGTGTTCGCCCCATCGGTCGCTTTGGGAAGAGGCAGCTGAGGAGCAGCCGTGGCAGCCTGAGGCCTGTGAGCAGACACCTGGATTTCATCTTGAATGCTTTGTGGGAGCAAAAATCATTGGACACAGAGGACAGTGACTGGTGATCTCTGTCTCACAAGGTGGTGACACAATCTCTGTGCTTTGAATTGTGCCCTACCCTGCACCTCAGAGCTGCAATTCTGCTTTTGCCTAGCAATCCCACACTGCTCTTCTTTCTGCTCCTTATGCAAGTACCTTCAAAAAGAAACATGTTCAGGGTGCAGGTAAAAGACAATGCATGGACACCAGCACTGAGTGCCACCACTGCTTTTAAAAATGTTTCTTCATTGTGCATCCCCACAATCTCCGATCCTGGTCACTGGGTTCACTGTTAGGTTTATCTAAGACCCATACAGCTTTCAGGCTGGGATTTAAACTCTGCAGTGTTAAATGTATCATGAAACCTTCCTGTCACATTTCAAAGTCAATGGCTGTTGATATGTAAAAATAAAAAGCAATGGTTGGAAGAAAGAAAAAAGGCTCTTATCAATTTTTAGTGTACCTGCAGTAATGATATGAAATGCTGGTTCTCTGTGTGTAGCTTTTATAGAGATTGTTAGCATCCACCTTTAAGTGGATGTCTCCCTGAAGTACCCACTGGCCTTCATAATTCTTCCTGTAGTGCTGGGGAGATATATTAATGAACAAAGAGAAGCTCCTATTTTCTCTCTGCTGAAGAAAAAAACCCAACAAACAGCTAATTTAACTCCTTGAAGTAGTTTTGTGCCTACTGCATGTAATCATGCTCCATAATCCAAAAGGAGCAAGGGCCTGAATGAATTGATTCCCTTTAAAACAATGTCACTATTTCCAAGTACATTGTCTGAGCAAGCTAAAGGCACTCTTTGAGGATCACAAGCCATGTACTATCTATTCCATTAGTCCACATCAATAAGCCTGGAGATGCAACTCAATATCCCTATTTACTCATGCTAATATAATTTTGTTATATTACTTTTATAAGAAGTGTTTCTTACAATGTGTTTTATCTTGATTAATAATTATTAGCAGGAATAATACAGTTTAATCTATGGCTTATACCTAGAAAAGATAAGTTTACAATTTAGGTGATAAGTGATGGTAAAATCAAGGCCATGAATCATTCTGCAAAGGCTAAAGTTGAATGGACTTCCCGTTGTAGTTCTGCTTTGTGAGCATTATTACTAAAATTAAATAATTGTTGAATTAACCACTGCAGACATTTTAACTCTTCTCTCTCCTTTTTCAAATGGCCTGTGAGCAAGGGATGGGTTTTTATTATAACAAGGGAGTTACTTCCATTTATAATACAACAAAGCTGCTGATCCGAAGTGTTACTTAAAATATACTTATTTTACTGAATGCTTTCATGGTGGAGAAAATATGCTGATAAATATTTTGATCTGCATTAGTTGCAAGGAACTTTGTAAGTGCGAGACCAAGATTATTGGCAGGGTTCTTGCTCAGTTTTTGTAGCGATCCCAGAGAGAGATCAAGAAATTCCACCTGAGAAACTGTGCTTGAGATGGTATTTCACCCAACAAACTTGGTGGTTTGCAGAAGACTGATCAGCAGATGTTCCTAACAGGATTCCTCTCACCTCAGCCACAGAGGAGGAGGAGGTGTGAACCAAGAGTGCGCCCTTGCCCTCGGCAAGCCTGGCACCCCTATGGAGATGCCCATGTCCTGTCGGTGTCGTGTGTATGGCTGTGGGTTCTGCACGCTTCTGGGCCAAAGTACACATAAATCCAAACAACAGAGAAGAGCTTTTTGGCTTTCTTTATGAATCAAGTCGTTGAAAAGGCATTCTTTTCATAAATTGCTTTTACTCTTTTATAATTGCTCTTGACAATAATTCTTGGTGAGTATGCAGATAACAACAACAAGGCAAGCTTAATATTCACTCAGACTTAATCAAATAGGTCATATAGTCTTCATTTTACCCATTAAAATATTTTCATTTATAAAAATTAATCTAAATATAAATATTAACACTAAAGATTGAAATCACCTGATGACAAAATAATTCTTTGTGTGCTATAACATATGCTTTTATGATTTTTTTAAAACAGTAAATTATATCTTTGCACATATTTGGCACGATAAACATTTGTAAAAATTCAAATGCCTTAGAGCAGGTGGGATTTTTTTTTTAATTTTTTTTTTTTTTGCAATGCCTACACAGTACACATTTGTCTGTCAAAGAAGACTGAATATTTTAACATTGTAACACGATAATAGTTGCTTTTCATGCCTTGTAAGGAAAACAACCGATTCCAAACTTCGTTGGAGTTGTTTAAATCACACTAACAGAACAAAAACCAAAGAGTTATTCTATTAAAATTAGCAATTTATGTATTGATATTACATACACAATATTAGTTATTATTTATTAGACAAATATGCAGACCAACCACCATTAATGACATTTCATAACACACATATCTGCATAAACCAGAACCTGGGAATGTATTGTATACATACACAAGAACAGTCAATGGAGGAGGAGAGTGAATAGTAAAAAAATTACTAGGCATCCTACTCTGTTTAATCTCCTTTACTGGATTGCATATATAAATTAAATCTATTTGTTTTATGTATATATTTATATATTAAACAGAGTGGGCCAAATTCTTCCCTCACATCTGTGCAAACCAATTTCAGAGAACTAGTATTGTGTGAGAGTAAAAGAAGGCCTAATTTCACCCAGAATGAACACACTGGGCTAGATCTTGGGCAGATGGAAATTCCTTGAAGGGATAGAGTGACACTTGTGTATTTTAAGTGGGAAGATGGTTGTATTCATTCCAAGGGTTCCTCACATGCAGCTGGACATCAGAGTACTGACAAGCTAGACATCAAATGTGAATGGCAGATTTGCAACTGGTACTGTTTTTCTAATCAACCCATCCAGCCATTCCTTGTCTTCTCCATTCACGCCCCTAAATCCAGCCTAGCCAGGAAATTTGGCCAGTTTTGCTTGTACATGCCCAACCATAGACATTGCACGGCCTGGTGTCCCAGGGAATTGGTTTCCTGCTGCACGACAGGTAATGTGGCACTCTGCTCACGGGTGCTCACTGGGAGCCCAGGGAAAGAAGGAACTGCCTTCCTGATGCCCACAGCTCTTGGGAGAGCTCACCACTCCTTAATGCTGAGGGGAATGTGCCAGCCCATGCCTTCCCTCATAGCACATTTCACATCAACCCCATCTGCACTTGGGTACCTGCTCTGCAGCTGGTGTGGAAGGTAAGGGATTCACTGGCTTATCACCTCCTCTGACTACCTTCTTTGTATTCTTCAGAGCAAAAAATACCACAAATTGGCAATGTTCTCCCACAAAAGGGTGAGAGGGACACCCTGTAAGCAGCATCATCCCTCCTGGGCATCTGCCCAAGGGCCTTCTAGTTTGACTCACTTGTTAAGGGTCTCAAGAAATGAAAGAAGGAATACCACTATTCACAATCCAATTCAGAGTGTCCAGTAGTAGTGGGATGCATGTGGCACCAGCAACAGGGCCCAGCTACTGTCTGGTGGCTCCAGACTAGTATAGGAACTGATGTTTGGGCTACATTTGCCTCCTTCTCAGAAACACCAGGGAACGTCAGAAAGGAATCTCTTGCATCTGCAGCTACCCCACAACCACAGTCAGTCAGCAGAGGTCTCATCCCCAAGGCTTTCACCTCCTTTTTCCAATCTAAAAGGTTTGGACAGAATTTATTCTGAACTACAGCATGGTTGGCCACCACCAAGTGGACAATGCTGCCAAGAAAAAGACATATGACGGTGTTGGTTTCTTTAACAGCGTTCAGATGTTTCCAGACACTGGGATTGTAACTCAGCAGACATGTGGTCCACATGTGTGGCCACCAGTTCCTGGCTCCCCTGCTGCCTAGAGCAATATCCCTAGCTCTGGAGCTGGAACATTCAGAGAATTCTTCCTTCTCTCACCAACCCTCCCAAGACTTTCACTGACTCCCTGGGAGCAGAGCGAGGTACACAGATTCTCCTCTCCCTCCACGCAGCTGAAAAGTAGCACATGCTGCACAGAGTTGTTCTTATTGCTCGACAAGACAGATGCCCACATGAATAATAAGAGGCCAGCAAATATGGATCACAAGTCTGCTCTGGCAGATTAATTGGCCTATAATTATGATTGATTGAGTGTACAAAAACATACTGCAGTTTAAAGACAACATACTTTAGTACAGTCAATAGGGAGAAAAAGTGCATCTTAAAATGTGGAGCCTTGCTTTTGAGACATAGCATCCTGTCTAGAGTCCTCTGAGAACTTTAAGGCAGAGTTTCCTGTAGCAGACCACAACGCTGAAGACTTGGACAGCTTTCTCAGTGAGGTATCCAAATGAAGCCCTGTAACTGAGGCTCTGTGTGTTCTTGAGGGTCCATTTTCAGCTGGACATACACAATGGCTGTTAAGAAAAGGCACTCTAGTGTACAGCCTTAGGCAGTGTGTTATTGGCAGTAGGGAAGTGTAGGTTTAGTACATCACAGCAGATCCTATAGCAGGTTCCTAGAACAGAGAAGGACATGAAAGAAAAAAACATGAGTGAAGGACTAAAAAAAACCCTGAAGAACACAGCCGAGTCCTTTCCCTTCTCACCTCTCCACGTATTTCTCACATATCCTGTGGCAGACTGCTCTGGGACAGTCAGCTTTTTCTCTTATCCCTCTATGGCGGCTGTAGAAGAAATGACTGACCGCTGTCCTGGGTGTTGTGAGTGAAACCTCTTTGTTCAAACCCTGCAGAGCCCATGTGTGACCTGTTTACCTCTTAAATTCCATTTAGACAACGTCTGACCATATCTCAACAATTGGCGAAATTCAAGGTGACTCTCACCTGCCAAGTTGCAATGCACAGCTGGTTCTGTGGGGGTCTGGTTCAGAAGTCTGAAATGCAGGGGGTGACTAATTTATTTATTCTTCAAAAAATATAGGTAGCACATTCCTGGAGACCTAGCAGCCAGGCTACACTATCACAGGTGACATTTAGGAGCTGCTATTCTATGGTATATATAGTCAGACATCTTCCAGGACACTGGTCATATTTGCTCAAGAGCTGCCTCAAAATCTAAAGAGAAGATTTCTGAAGATGCTGAAATACAGCTGCCTACACAGATACTGCTATCTCCCTATTTGACTGCTTTAAACAGAGTTTTAAAAACATTTGTTTACCAGTAAGTCCTTGGCAGTGCTTTTCCTTTCTTTAGTTCTTTGTGTTAGAGATCCTTGAAGCATGAAGTTTCTGTTAAATGTTCTGACAGTGGTAACTTGAGACCCATCTATTTTTTCACCTGAGAAAAATACAAAAGAGGAGATTTTTCATGTAAGAGATTGAAGCAGATACAAAAATACCTCTGAAGAGTTACAGCTTCTAGGGAGATAAAACTTTCCCTAAAATGTATGAGGAAAGCCAGATTTAATTTAAATTAAAAACAGCAGGGTGTGATACTCCAAATAAATTAAATTTTGAGACCATGTCAAACAGTGGAATTACAAAAGAATAGTGTAGTGAACCCTAGACTTTTCAGAGATAATGCACTACAGAGTTAAAAAAACCAACCAAAATCTGCAAAAAACCATGAAAGAAAAAACCCACTTGATTTTATAAAGACATTTCACAGCCATTCTCTGACATACCAGGAGCATTGCTGAGTCATTTCATACAGACTGAAATCAGCAAATATAGACTTTAAGGAAGTGGTGGGTTGTGGAGTGTGGCAGCCATGCTGTGTGGTGCCCATCCACACTGCAGCAGCAGCCCTCTTGCAGGGCAAGTATTCAGCATTCCTCATTTGCTTTTTCCAGCCTTCTGCCTCTGCTCTTGTTTACTTGTCACTGTCACAACTTTCACTGAAGAGAAAGTGGTGATGCTTTTAAGTGTGACAAAGGAGTATTTTATACAATGCAATGGAAATGGAAAATGAGGAGGATGGGACAGTCTATTAGGCTTTCTCTGTTTTTTTCATAACTTAAACTTTTCCCTACTTTGATGACCTGTACATGATATTGAATCTTACAAAGAGAGTCTCTCTCTCTCTCATTAACGTAACACTTTAGGCGCACCTTTTATTGGTGGAGCTGGAAGCTTTCTCCTCTGCTGTCTTGATGTGTCTATTGTATGCATCTGTAAACAACACATATGCATTACTCAACTCAATTTTAGAGAAAAAGGCAAGATTTCCCCAATGTATTTTTGAATACTACATAATGTTCTGGCACCTGGTTTGTTTGCTTTTCATCCCGTTTCCTTGTCAGGCGAACACAGGGAGCCACGTTTAAGCCTGCAACAGTGAGAGCTGATATTCTGCTCTCAATATCTGAAATCTTCAAAGAAAATAAAAGAGAGAGACAGACAGATGGGGAGGGGGGAAAAGAAGTTTTAAAATTACTGTGGATACCACTACTGAAATATAACCCTCCCCCAGTAAAATCCTCTTTAATAAGAAAATAAAAGAATATATGGCTAACTTCTTCAGCAATTCTGACATTTTCTTGCATTCTTTAATCTTGACATTAAAAGGGGCTTAATTTGTTAGTAAAGATGGAGTAAAAGAACAATCCAACCTACCTTGTGACTCCAAAGAAGAGGCATTTTACTCCTTTTGAAGGGGAAAAAAGGAGGAGAGAAAAACCTACATCTGCTATCTCCCAATTATCTTTAGCTGCATAATCCCAAATTCATTCAAGCTGTGTTTTTAAAAGGCTACATTCAAAGAATAACTTTGTGGGGCACATTTTCTAACTCAGAATTAATTTCATACACATGCAAAGTACATCCTCTCTCACAAAATCTAAACATTTGATCTTAAATATTTAAAGTTCAAATGTATCTGCATATTAAACATGCATAAATGCAGGCACACACTATATAAAAATACTGAATGGAAAACAAATTGCCAGGGCAAAGTAGTCTGATATTGAGAGTAGTGGAGACAAGTGATGACAAAAGAGAAAGAAGATTCAGGGAAGTCAGACATATAACCCAAGAGCTGATTCACAATGACACCTGAAGCCACAGTTGGCTTCACTCTGCGGATCTTCCATTGGCCTCCTTGCACAGCTTAGGCTTCTCTCCTCCTCCCTCTCACCCCCATTAACAGATTTACCCTAAAATAATGACCCAAGCCAAGAAAACACCACTGCCAGTTTGCCAAGTAGTACAGCAATGCACTTCTGACATCAGAGACATGTCAGGCTCTCAGATCTTTGCTCAGTCCTGAGTTGAGCATGCTTCCACTGAGTAAAATCACCATTTACTTCCCATTAAACCCTGACAAAGTCAGGCCAGGGCGTCTTGCTGGGTACAGACTGGGCAGTGAGCTGCAAGCAGTGTCAGGCCCTTGAGGTCTGCAGCATTATCTTGTTCAACTTTTAGCACCACATCACAACGTGTTCTGAGCCCTGGACTTCCTGGAGCCCCACTAGAGTGGTGCTAGATCACAGTGCACAAGAGTTCTTTCCTTTGGCTGGAATGTGTGCTGCTTAGCACCTAAATCCCATGTCAGGCATGTAAGCCCTAGGCTTTGTCCTTGGCTCAGCCTCTGGCTGCTGTTGGCCTTTGCTGGTAGAAAGCAGCTAAGAGTGGCATCTTTTGGGAAGTGCTTGACAAGCTGCTGATTAGATAAACTGCCTCAGACTCCATTTGCTGTCTGATCAGGGCCACGCACATGACACAGAGCGCAGCATGGGAGCTGCCTGGCAGCTAGGAGCAGTCCTGCATTAGTACTGCAGTAAGAGGCTGCTGCAGTGCCATGTCCAAAACCAAGCTGAGGGAAGAAACGAAGAGATACAGTACATCTGGCTGGGCTGAGTTATACAGCTCTGTTATGCTTTGCTCAGCTTGTGTAATGCAGTCAGCATCCTTAGATCATCACACTACGGCAGTACAAAAGAATATTCAAGGTGTGTATGGTGAGGCAAGGCAGTGTGAAACCTGCAGATGGGGAGGAGCTGCTGTCCTTACCTGAAGCTCTGCATGGTGGACCTGGGCAGCTGCTGTGGCCACTTGATCCTCCAGATCGGCCAGCTCGGATTCCTCAGTAACACTGCTGATCTTGCGTGCAGCATCTTCCAGGTTGGTCAGCTGCCCCTCCAGCCCATACACTGTGCTGGCTGTCAGGTACACCTGCAGGGCCAAGGCAGGGACAGATGTCAGTGATTCATGGTTTGTGGGCATGCAGGTTTGAGCAGACTGCATTTTCCATCACACCTGCAAGCTTCCCTGCTTGTTACACCACCACAAGGAGATTTACCTGGCAGAGGAAAATCATGGGGAAATAATCTGAAAAACAAACATCCACAAAGAGAAGGGATGAACGAGGTGGCTGCATTACAGATTTCATAGGTGCTACAATGGTATTCCAAACAAGATTTATTCCAGGCTGATCAGCAAAGAAAAATGTTGAAAAGTTTGATTTTTTATTACTGATATACAATTGCATAACACCCTAAGTCTACAAAGGGATGTCAACAGATCACACCTCATATAAAGATGTGCTTCTTTAAATCCACTTGATGCCTCTGGTAGTAAAAAACTGCATGAATAACTGTTCAGCAGCAAATTGTTATTAAGTTCCTCTGAAGTAAATGTGCTTATATGTATGATTGTCCATCCCATCCTGCTCTCACAGCAGGCAAAACCTTCCCATCTCCTGGGCCTTTGGGTGAATCTCTGGAGGATCAATAGGCTTATTTGGGCCATGTAGGAGAGAATTACTGACTTTATATTCAGAGTTCTTCCCTAAAAATGAACAACTCTTGCTATATTGGCCCACCTCTGGTATCTATAACTACAGCTAAAGGTGTCATTTCTCATTCAGCCCCTCAGAGCAGTAATTAGTGATAGACTGTATTTTATTGTTTCTTTTATTTCACAAACTTCCTAAGGTACATGGAGGTCACTGGTTTATAGAAAAGGGTAATTTTCAAGCATTAGTTTTTTACATCTGTGCTTAAAATTGTGCAGAACCACATGAAAATACTGCACTTTTTGCTCATTTATTCCTTAGCCAAAAGACTTGTTTCCATGAGGCTGGTAACAGCACACTGGAAATTAAATATATATTCTGATTTTCCCCATTGCAATAGCAGTAAATACCATATTTTTACAAATGCAGCATGAATTAAACATAGTGTGGCTGACTTCAGGGTTCAAGGGGAAAGCAAACAGGATCTGAAGCAGATCCTTGAGCCAATACCCTCATTTCACTCGTCTTCCATTCCAGTCATTATATCTGCCCAAAATTCCTGGATCATTCAGTCCTTTGACATAAGACATATTCAAATAATTTATAGCAATGTTGTGACTTTATGGATCAAAATGGTGGAGAATGACCAGATTAAAATTTAGTTTTTATTATTCTTCTATTTTATTAGTGTTTCTTAATTGCTTTAAATAGTTTTCTTTTTTCTTTATGTCAGTTGTAGATTGTTTTTTTCATGTATGTGACTTCACAAAGAAACAAAATCACTACATCTGTACAAATTGCATCTTGTAAGAATGCAGGCATGAAATCTTTGAAAAATATGCAAAAAACCCATGTGATCTGATGTAACATATTTCCTCAAGTACCTGGGGAGACAGGTGGTCCATAAAGATAACATGATGATTTAAATAGAAATGCTCATGGTTTATTTGGGTTTAATTATTCTTACTATTAATTTTAATGACACATCTTTTAAGCATCATATACCACAGCCTCAGATTCAGATTAAAAGATGATTTTTTTTAGATTTCCTGTCACATCTAAAAGCTTAGAGAAAGAAGAAATAGAACATTTTGAACAGCAGCATCTTCAGAAAAAGAAAAGATGCATTTAAGTGCTGTGGCAAAAATCTCTGCACGGTAAGATGTCCTTTTCAAGAGGGGACAAAAAAATCTAAAGAAAATGGGGCTGATAGAAAAATGTGGGAAAGAAAGGTCATCAGTGTTTCTGTTACTCAATCAGTTCCTACATTTTTGAAATGTTAATGAACATTTTCCAGCCAAAAAGAAAATATTCTTCTAAAGAATGCTCTCTTTACCTGGACAATTGTTACACTTTCAAGCAGCAGTGGTGTCCTTGCAGGTCTCCCCTAAATGATGCCCTTATTCATACATTCACATTTAGATTGTGGAGACTTATTTTACCACCATTTAGGTATGTACAACTTCCACAAAACCCCAACCTTTTGCATATACAGATGGCCCTACATTCTCCACACTGTTGCATGCACAGTCTTCAAAAGGCTAGGCAGAGCAAAAATGAACAAAGTGTTTATAAACACTCAGATCCTCTTGCAGAAGTTGCTGCAAAGTGGTTGTGGTTCATGTAGATCTGGCCCCAGCTGCAGTAGGAAAAGTTACGGTTTCCTGGATTTCTAAAGGCCCTTTACCATGGAGTGTAATGGTGAAATCTTCAAACTGTGGAGTTTTTGCCACCTACTTCATGTCCTGTGTGGTACAGAGAAAGATATACTGTGGGGACACAGCAAGGCTGAGCTGGATGTCTTGTGAATTCTGCAGGGAACTGGGAGAAGCTAAAGCAGAGGTGCTGTAGAGAGGGCAAAGTCAAAGAAAGAAATGCTCTGCCTTTGTGCCCAGTGTCTGCTCAGTGAGAAATGCTTGGCCCGAATGAATGATTAGAGGTCACAGCACCACAGATGCCAAAGCTCCACATTCCTGGGAGGGATTATCCAAGTGCAACTGGGGAAAAAGATCCCATGCACCTTACATAGTTTACAACACAGTTCTCCATAGAAATGTGTGAGCAGATTTCCCCAAATTGCTCTCTGTCCTGTGGAATTTCTTAGTTGCTCTGAAGATGTGGTCCAGCCTGGACTTGGATTTTTATTCCATATTCACTCTCTTACCAGATGAATTGTGTGGTGTTTGGACCTCTAGGATACTTTACTATTTCATGAGAAAGAGTCCAGTGCCAGTACAGGCTTTTAGTGCCATAGAGTATCTTCAACTCAGTTCATAGCCTGGGGCTGCTGTGGAAATGTCTTTCTGTGGAATAAAGTGATTTTATAATCTAAGAGGAGATTCTGCCTGGAATTTTCTCTGGCTAAAGAAAACCAGGATTTGTTTTCTTAAATTGATGAGGATGATATAATGGGAAAGTGCAGATTCCTATGAGATCTTTAAGAGCTCCTAATGAAGGGAAAGAGCACTGAAATGTAATTACTTAAATGTGGGAAGAAGAGAAAACTGAAGGTCAAAAGTGTACCAACTCCATTAAATGGATTCACAAAAATTTTGAAGGAGTAGTGACTTCCTTCTATGATTTGGCATTGTACTTTCCCCTGCAGATGACAGGTATTCATGAAAAAGGATGAATGATTTGGATGTGGCCAAACAAATGTTTGTTAAACTCAGATTCTCCAGCCTGCTCTTTCTAACAGTGCAGGAGGCAGCTCCAGCTGCCTGGGTGCTCTGCATGGTGTGCTGGAGATGCAGGGGGGAAGGAAGAGCTTCTCCTCTTCTTTGTGTAACTGGGGGCATGCTTTCCCCACCTGTCCTTGGAGGGATGAGGTTGTGCTGAGACTGGGAGATGTGTGGTTTTAGCCAAGTGTGGCATAGCCACACTGCTTTAGAGGTGTGGATGGCATGAGTGAGCTTTTGAGATAGAATTTCTAAATTTAGTTGTAAACCCCAAAGCATCCAACTCCTCCTCCCCTCAATATTTTAAAGTACATTAAAAAAACCCCCACTGACACAGTTAAGCACTGTTGAAATACAGTAGTTTCACGATTATAAACAGCACCTGAATATAAGCCGCACTTCCGGGTAGCTGGGAAGACCACGGGATTTGTCCATATATAAGCTGCACCCGAATATAAGCTGCATTTTTTTTTTTGTTTGTTTGGTTTTTTTTTTTGTTTTTTTTTTTAAACTCCGCACAGCAGAGGGGCGGGGCGCTCCGGCCCAGCCCCACATAGCCCGGCTTCCCAGCGGCAGGGGCCAGGCTGCCCTTGCGCAGCCCCCGTTCCCAGCCATCCCACGGTCCCAGCGCCTCCCCGTGGCACAGGGGCCGGGCCGCACACTTGCAGCCCCCGTTCCGGGCAGTCTCATGCTCCTGGCGGCTCCCACTTGCCACTCTGCTTGGCCGGCTCTCACTTCCGGGTTGGCGTTTCACTGGGATTTGTCCATAGATAAGCCGCACCTGAATATAAGCCACACCACTGGGGTAGGCCGGATTCTTCAATGAAAAAGGTGCGGCTTATATTCGTGAAACTACTGTACTATTTCTTTTTCTATTTGTGTATTTGTTTTAAAATCACAAATTAATTTTGAACAGACACTGATGCTGCCCATGTGCTTTCCCTTTCAAGTTGGTGTACACAAACAGGTGCCCTCACTCACTCACACAAATGTGTCTGTTTCACATACTGATTCATCTTCTTACATTTTCTTCCAGTGTGGTGAGCTGCTCATCGAGTCTGACAGGATCTGTGCCCAGCGGGACGGTTCCTCTTCCTCTGTCCTGAATGTCATCTGGAAAATCGCAGGGATCGGTGGATTCTGCTATTAGTTCTTCAGTGGCATTTATGACTTTCAGGACTTCTGTAGATATGTTGCAGAGAGAGACAGCAGAGTACTTCTATTTTTTTACAAGAACAGACAGAGAAAACAACAGCATTAAATTAGCACAGAGGGGTAAGATATAAATCACTATAAATCACTAGCCTCTGCTTTAGCCATGCTAAAACCACATCCATGGTTCTCTGCTGCAGACACAAGAACTATGTAATGAAATTGGAATTTATTTACCTTTTCCTCCTTTCCTTTCTCCCATACTCGCATTGCTACAGCATGCAAAATAACACATGCAATTCTTCTAGAACACAATTCTACGGGAGGTATGGTCCAAATCTTATCTCAATGGAGCACACAAATATCCAGATTTAAACTCTAAGTGAGCTACATAAAGCTGGTTCTGCAAAAGTGTTTTAAAGAAGTTTTAAAACACAACTTTCCTTTTTGGATACTGGCAAAGAGATGTGCAATCATCTGTGTCTGTATCCACAGGAGCCATTTCATTGTGGATGCAAACATGGAAAAGGAATCTTCAGCAGCCCTGTAAGGATAGCATTTTACTAAAATGCTTACTGTGAATTCAATGATCACCCCAAATAAACAAAGACTGAGCTACAAGTATGCAAACACTTGTATACTTTTTTTTTAATTTCAATTTACATGTTTTTAAAATATGGAATAAATTATATCAGATACCAAGGCAAAGCACACAGTTTTTATCAGTGTTCCTTACTTGTAATTTGTATTTAACTGTCCTGATTCTTACGATTCTCACACAGCTTCACAAGCATCAGGACAACTTCTCTGATGAAGGAATAAAATTTTACCTGATGTACTTTCAAGCGCCAAGCTCAACATCCAAATTATACAGCTTGGAGACTGAGCCAAAGCTTGTTGAAGCCAATAAAAATACTATAACTGAATATATGTACAATATCTTGCCTAAAAGAAAGTGTGAAAAAATTTAAACCAATATCAAATACTCATGCATATAAACTAGGGGCTCGCCTGTCTCACAAAGTCTCTGCAGATCTGTACCGAGGAAATGGATAGACTTTGGATTCTATACAGTAGATTCTATGCTACAGGAGAGTATAACTGATTAAAAATGTCTATGGGATACAGGATACAGGAGAAACAATGTTATTTGAATTCCTACAATTTCTGATGGGTTAAACTGGAACTTTCTTTATCTCTTTCATTATCCCTTGTCTTTAATCACCATCTATTCTTATGTTAGATAAGACTTTCACTGAAAAGCTACATTTTTATCTGTACCTACTCAATTGCTGTGTATCAATACATTAAGGCATCTTTAGCACTATTACTCATCTGAATTACAAGAAATAATTAGAATGAGAGATTAAAGAGAAGAAGAACAAAGCAAATACAGTGTGCTACAGCACTCAATCTTTAGCTTGTTAGGACAGCCAACACAGCCCCAAACAAGCAGGCCTGGGACTCTTACTGAGAACAAATACTTGAACTCCATGATTAGCCTACTGGTTTTTTCCATTTATTTTCACAAGTGCCAATTAGGTTAAAAAAAGATCAATAATTTTATAGGAAAGAACAGAGAAATCAATGCTACTTTCTTTTATTATTTACTTCCACAAGTACCTAGTTCTTATGTTCTGCAAGTAGTGAATAAAAAAGGATGAAGGCCAGACACTACATATTCTTCATCATATTCACTGATGTATGTTCCCCCTTTCATGAACTGTAGCATCACTTTAGTGTTTATAATTTCTTAATTTTCTTTTCTTTGTAGATAATGATGAATTTTTAAAAAAGAGAATATATTTTATATTATATCATATCATATCATATCATATATATAATATAATATAATATAATATAAAGCTTTTTTTATACCACAATAAGAGAATACATATTGGCATTTTTTTCCAGACCAATTACTATAAAACAATTTTTCTCTTTTCCAGGTAAAGTGGTCTGTGATAGGAATCTGTGTGAATTCAAGATTTTGAGTGAAAAATACCCTGGCTTCTCAAGAGGTAGTGGACAGGGGCAAAGAAGTTCAACTGGAAAAAATGGAATGGAATGGAATGGAATGGAATGGAATGGAATGGAATGGAATAGAATAGAATAGAATATTCATTTGGAAGATAATAAATGATCACCTAGTCCAGCTACCTGACTAGTTCAGGGCTGACCAAAAGTTAAAGCACATTGTTAAGGATATTTTTCAAATGCCTCTTGAATACTGACAGGTTTGGGCATTGACCACCTGTCTAGGAAGTCAGTGTTTGAGCACCTCAAAATGAAGAAATGCTTCCTAAAGTCCAGTGTAAACCTCCACAGATGCAGAAATGAGATTTGTAAAAAACTGGATACTCAGTTAATGATCTTCTGTATGTTTTACCCTCCTCTAGAGCAACTTTCAAATGCTGTTAAATCAGCTCATGCTCCAAAATGGTCAGTCTGCAAATATTGTGACATAATTATTCAACATTTTTAATAGGAAAAACCCAAAAGATATAAAAAAATAATAATAATAAAAAGAAAATTGTCACAGGGTTTTACCGCTTCACAAATACCTCCCTTCCCCACCCAACCATGTCAAACTTAGGATTTACAAGATAATATAAAAATCACCTGAAATTCACAGACATACACACATCAAGATCATCCTGGTAGGTGGATTTCAAATTGCTTCAAACATCTCTTGGTTGTCTAATTTATCTTGCCCTTGCAGGAAAGGTCATTGTTTACACCTCTAAGTGACTCACAGAGACAACTGTCATGACATGACCCAGGCTCTGTCTTGTCAAGCAAGTCAGAGAACTAATATGGATGTGGTAGATGTAGAAAGCAATCTCTGGTGCAAATATCCAGTACAGGAAAGCTAAGTGCAACCATTCTTCTTGAAACTCTGAGATGCATTCAAATTTCAACTGTGCCACCCTACTTCTGAATTAACACCATCACTCCCAAATCAAATCCATGCAGCAGGCCACGCATAAATGTTTCACTAGCTAAGATTTTTTTTTTTCTGAATTTGAGACTAAGCATCTAATGGAATGAGGAAAACACACACTTATCCTTTTTATGATAATTAATATCCATGGTCACCAACATGTTAAAGACATAGTCAAAAGAAAATGCTTGATTTCTCTGAGTTCTTTGTGGTTTAGTTGTAAAACCAATGAAATGCTAAAAATGTGCGTGTATGCAAGCATACATGCAAACATACAAGTTTGCCCTGAATATATAAAATATCTTGCAAAACTTCTTTACTGTTATTTCTGTTTGTCAGATGGAAAGTATTCCTGTTATGAGAAGATTATTTTTCAGTGGTCTAAAGATAAACTGTTAGCCACTTCCCTTTCTTTCTGCTGTCGCTCTTTCCTTTCCCTGTTGATGTTGACAATATCAACGTGTTTAACTCAAACGTGCTACACTGGAAAGTGCTTTATTTGCATTCTTGCACAAGTAATAGAAAGAAAATAGGATGATTAAACTGAAGCAATTATTAAGTACCCAAGCTGCTGAGAGCAGGTGAGCTTTAAGTGTTTGTACGCATCTCAGCAGCCTATGACATTTTCACATCCTTTCCTTTGCTTGAACATTATGGCTTTTATTTTTGATGCTCTTAAATTAGTTCCCTATCACTACCACTATGTTTTTCTGCCCATTGTACTCAGCCACTAGCGTTTTTGTTTTTCTTGCCACTACAATGTCATTATTAGGCTCTTTTAAAGAGCATGGGAGGAGGTGACATGCAATTCAATAGAGAACAGTGACATTAACAGCCAGATCAAGAAGTCGAGCAAGAACACCTTTCCATCACTAGTAGTCCCGGCAGTATTGACCACATCCTTGATGACTTGTGGTGCAATCATTTTTAGCTCCAGTGTCAAGACGTTGTATCATGCACTGAGTCACAGTCGATATCCCTCTTTTTATGTAGGGAGTTAAGGGGAGCTGGGGAGAAGGTAAGTTTTACTTTGCACTGATTAACTCATCCTTTCAGAGTAACCTGACCCAATCCAAGCTGGATGGAAACAAAAGCAAACCCAAACCAGTCTCACTCATCTCCCCACCCTATAGGAGTTCATAGTACAGTTTTGAGAAGGCCCTGAAAAGCCCAACAGAAGTCCTTCACAGGCAAGCAAAATCTGGGACACAAGCCAAAATGTGGGAAGAAAAAAACCATCAGTACCCAACTCTCTGTGGCAGTCATCAGCCCTGACCTTCAAAAGATCTTTGGCCCAAAAGTGAGCTCTAACCACTCATTACCACAAAAACTGTGGGGAAAAAAAAGGGCTAAATTTTTCCTGGATGTTTGATGGCAAACTATGATACCATGATAATCTGTGTTATCAAGGAATTACTCTTCCATTCAAATTTAACATCTCCTGCCTTGACCTTTAACATCAATATCTTCATTTATGGGCATTCCTTTAGAAAAAGAAAGTGAAATTATCTTACAGGCTGAGAGCGATTATTCTACTGATACCCTCCAATGTGTAACATAGAGAAATAAAGGCACTCTTTTTGACTCTGCTAGGTAATTCTGAATATTACATTTTACTAATTCAATCCACTGTCCTAGTATAGTTACAGATGTTATACCTATTAACTTTTAATGCCTTATTTCTAGAGACAAATGGCCTATAATCATGAGAAAGGAAGTGATTTTCCAGAAGGTGAAATATTATAGGCTAAGTTGGAAATTGAAATATTTACATCTTAAAATCCACACAGGTTTCTGATTTTCAGTGGACACAGACTGATGATATTACACAAATGAAGAAACATTTTTTCTCTGATGTTACCACTGATGTTATTAGTAAATAAAATCAAGATAATTAAAATGTGATTAGAACTCAAAGGACAAAACTAAGAGCAAGGAAAAAAGAAAAAAATGAGAATAGTGTCTTGTTAAATTAGGCATCAACTTCTAACACACAAAAAAGTGATTCTTATTTAATGACTGAGAGAATGATGTATGACATACTAAAAATAGCAGGTATTTAAAATATAAGATGAGCATATACAGTAGTTTCATGGTTATAAGC
>VRYO01002734.1:45055121-45112728 GCA_009812075.1 Sialia sialis | reverse complement strand
GTTACTAACTCGTTACTTTGTTGCACATGGATCCTCCCTTAAAAAAAAAAAATGTAGCTTATATTCGGGTGCGGCTTATATATGGACGAATGCCGTGGTCTACCCGGCTACTCAGATGTGCGGTTTATAATCAGGTGCAGCTTATATTTGTGAAATTACTGTATTTGCTCAGGGAATATAATGAAAATGTTTTTTAATATGTGATCCTCATAAGCTAAGATTCAAATAGCACAGAACATGAAGCCTCTTTTTGCCTAGAAGAATGATAAGCAACAGTCACTAGCAGCAAAGTGAGAAAATACCTACTTACTGTACAAAATCTACAATGAATTAAGGGTTTTGATTATTTTTTAAATTGAGAGGTTAGAAAGATTTTTGAAGACCACTATGGTCGGAAAAATTCCTTCCAAATTTCTTAATATAGGTAAGTACATGAGAATAGAAAGTTCATACACCTTATCTTTGTCTTTTTTTCTTCTTTACTGATAAAACCAAATTTTCATCACAAGGCCAAATAAGGGAGCCAGTCTGCTCCACATTTTAACAGTGATTTGAAGATAATTTTCTGCAGTGATTATTGATTGTGGCCAAAATGTATGGTTTTTCAGGCCTGATATTTCCAGGTAAACATTTTGAGTTTGAGAATGTTGATTGGGAAATGTGGAAACCCTCAATATCACGTTAAGGCATCTTTTACTACATCAGAGATGTAAGAAGACACAAACAAAACAAAGCTTTCTCACCTGCTGCAATACAGTGGATAAAACCTGCAGCTTTAAATGAAGATCAAAAGCCTTTTGTTTTTCCTAGATAGTGGGAAAGCAGTTAAATAAAAAGGCAGAAAAGTTATATTAACAGCTACAGAGGTTAACAACTATATAGGTTCAGACTTACAGGGAAGCTTAGGAGAAACAGCAAGGATAAAGAAACTACCACGATTTAAATAGCATAAACTTTAGACTTTACATTTATTACTAAAATATTTAAAAGAAAGCAATGTCTAATTTAATTTTATTTGTGAGATTTTGACTAACAGACCTCATTGAGACAGATCACACACAATTGTTTATAAAATGAAACAGAGAGAAAATACTATTTTTCCACCATCACAAGAAATATCACTGGGAATGGAAAAATACTTTTGCAGTAGTGTAAAGAAGAAGAATAGCCAGCTATCTTCACTTTTGGAGTGTACATGGCAGCAATTTGGACAGTAGTTACCAGAGAGTCTGTTCTGCACTTATGCCAGAGTCAGATGCCTGTGCGGGAAACACCTGGGCTAAGTTAAGTAAGATGTCTTGTGCCAAATCACTTCCTACTGTTTGCTGCTGTCCCTCTCCTGGCCTCACTGTCCCAAAAGAAAAAGTGATAAGTCTCCAGTGACCAGCCAGTAGGCTTACAGGCTCCCTAATTTCCTTAGGCCTCTTTAAACTGAACTGGTTTTGCCTTGAAGAAATGACAAAACTAGGGTTGCCCTGATGGCTGTGCTGTGACAGAAGTATCTCCCAGCTGAGGAGTAGCAATTCCTTGAAACTCTTCCAGCTAGATCTGAAAGAACTCAGCTTTCACTGCCAAGTCTCAGGGCAGCTTACAAAAGAAGACAAAATATTAGTAAAAAATAGTGTATTTTTCCACTAATTTGTTCCAGCAGCTTACACTAACGTTCACTGTTTTTCGGCAATTGTATCTGTAGAATGGCTTGGCTATTTTCTCCCTAAGTAAATAAATCTTTGGCAAGGAGAGAACTGAAGGAGATTCTCCTTGCATGCACACTGGACAGAGTTGGGTGTGCATGCATGCAAGTGTCAAAACTGAGACTCTGAGAAAAAAGCTGCTTACAAAGACACTGCATTCCCCATGTGAAGGCAGCGAAGTGTCACCTCTTCTGCCCTTCACCAGCAGATCCAACAGGGCTTTGATTCAGTTGCTTAAACACAGGTAGACAAAATGCAATTTGAAACAGATTGAAGTGTGTGAGAATTTTGAAACAACTCTGTTGGGTATGACATGGACCTGGGAGATTCATATTTCTTCTGAACTAGCAGCTTAAGGCACTGTGGGCACTCTAAGATATCTCAGATGTTCTATCTACATCCATATTTATGCAACTGTATTGAGCCCAGAAAGTGTCAGAATTGGAAGTACACAAATATTACTGCTTATTTTGAAAACTTTAAAAAATAAATGTTATAGTCTCAATGCTTGAAAAGGAAGACTCAGACTTTGACAAAATAAACTTAGGATCAGCTTTAAATTTCGTTCTAAAGACTGATTAATAGCAAATACATAGGAGAAACACCTTGAATGGGAATTCTGTCCAAAAAATCACTCAAATCTCAGTTTAAAGCTGAACATATAACTGACTGCTTTGTTAAATTGAGAACTTAAGATTTAGTTTATTAGCCCAATCTGAAGATTATTGTTTCATACCTCTTTTCACCTTCCCTAACCAAAATCTTTTTTTCTCTGCTATCATTCAAAATCCTGTGCATAGATTTTTTGCACTTCATAAACCTTAAAGATGACTTTTTACAATGCTGTCCACATTCAGTTTTCAATCCTGGACTTTGGGAGACTGCCCAGATGATTAACATAATCTTAAAAGCAATGATCCATGAAAACACAAGAATTAGTTTGAGCATCTTGCACACAAAATGTGAAACAACAGACACATAAATACTTTCCAGGCTGTTTGCCCAGAAAGATATCATTGTACCACACTGTTCAGCATTACTACCATAATAGCAGCAATATAGTAAAGCTACTGTACTTATGCTGTTGAGTTTTCTAGCCAAAGTGATCCACATGGTTCTCCTTTAGAAACTTTTACTCAGAGACTTCTGAAGCTTTTAGTTATATGAAGCTGGATGGCAGTTTCCTATAAACCCCTGTCTGAACCAAGCCAGTCAAACATATCCACGATAAAACACCAGCCAAAATACCCAGGAATTCAGGCAGTTGCAAGATGATGATCACAAAAACTATGACATCATCATCTGCGAGGACAGTGCCTGCACCAGCACAAAAGCCTAAAGAAGCCCAGCCACCAGCAGACACACGCCCACTCTCAGAATTACAGCACTGCTATTTCAGCATCTCAGACATCCCTGCTGTGATGTTTCAACAGGCCCGTGGTACATGGGAGGGATTCACTGGCATGTGCATGTCCAGTGCCATTTTCCAACTCCCTCAAGGATGTGAGCAGATGTCTCTCTACTGACTGAGTCCAGTGAGCCCCAGCTTGCCTGACCTCCCTTACGGAGCCCTGGCCACCCCCTCCAAGGGCAGCCCTGAGCACAGCCACCAGCACACACACCAGGGAGCTGGCACTCACTTCTGCAGTAACATGCATCCACATGTACAGCTACTGGATATTCTTGCTAAAAAGAGAGAGGCCAGGCAGATTTTCTAACAAGTGTCAATCTCATTATACCAGTAGTTGAACAGTGCTAATTTACCTGGTGAAAAAAGTAAGATGTACTCTCTTGAAACAAAGGAAATAGGCCGCTGGCAAAAGCTAACATGAAAATGTTACTCATAATTCATACCTTCCCCAAATTACAGCCTTTTAAAACCTAAGAATAAAATGTTTTCAGAGAATGGAAACATAAATAAATATTTAATGAAAAGATTATTTATGCTGTTATTCATACTGTCAGGACTTGGGAGCTTTCACTTAGGGAACAGGATCCCGCTGTGCTACTTAACAAACTCACTTAGAGATTGTCATTCAGAAAAGATCCATTGTGTCACGTAGTAAACAAAGTTACTAAGCCTTGGTTCTAAGATTCTCTGAGCAAAAGTAAATGCATAATGGGATTTAAAGAAATTCCTTAAGCACACAGCACACTGCATCAAGCTATTGCAAAGAGGAGAGAAACTCCAGGTTTCTGTGGAAGTTTAGCTCGCTTGCTCATTGGTATATCTTCAGCAAGTTGTAGTACTAAGTAGAAGGAGAAAAAGAATAAAAACACAAGCAAGGTTTTACCAACTATTTCAATTTTTATTCTATGTGGGCAATTTGAAAAAAATGGCAGGGGCTAATCTGGTGTTTAACATATTCTTTATAGTTTCTGATCAAGTTATCACAGAGATAGACTATTCAAAATGCAGCCTGCCAAAATGTCCTGCTAGAATTCTGGCATATACCATGAAATAAAGACCCAGTCAATTTATCTTCATTAAAGTATTAAAAGAGAAAGAGAATGGATGAAGGAGACTACAAACTAAATACATCCCATTTATCATGCCTTCCACTCTCAGGATCAGTACCATTAAGATACATCAAAGGGAATTTACATTTTGCTTTTTTCTTTAGGCATTCATTCAGGGTTTGGGGGAGTAAAGCAAAAACGAACCAACCAATCAAAAAAAAAATAGGAAGACAGAAAGAATTGTGCAAATCATTGTGCTAGTACAAGATGTTTCACTAAGACAACAGTTGCACAATTTTAATTTTGGTTTGTTCACACCTGAAGTTTAGAGGGGCTGAAGGTCAATTCTTCCCTAAGCATGGCTTTTGGTGAAAACCATGGCCTTTACTGCACAACTAAGACAAATAGACTTTTCAGGGCCCTGCATACCTCAGAAAGACCATGAGCTACTTCTGTAGCCTAAGAAGCACAAAATACTTTCCATAAAAACAAGTGCTGCAGGATTATATTTGTTTTAAAATGAGAGCTGTGAATCTCCACAAGACCATTTTAGGTAATCATAAACTGAGGGCTAATGAAAATGAGGGTGCTGAAAATCTAAGAAGATTTAAAATCAGCTTGTGTTAATTAATACCAACCTAAATCCTCAGGTATCCCAGATGAACTAAAAAATTAACTCAAAAGTCGTCATATTCAAATTTGCATCCTAAAGGCAGACATACAACTCAAAACCTGAATTTGAAGTGAGAACTGAGAATCCATAAATGCCAAACAACTTCAGCTAACTCTCCATTAAAGGTAATTTTTACCACCACTTCAGATCATAATATGTTAAAGCATCAGCTCAATGTGTGATTACACAAGAGTCCCAGTTTCCATTAAAACAGAAGTCCAGGTTTTTAAAGGTGCAGATAATTAAAAGTCAGATGGGCACCAAGTTTTAAAGTCTTATCCCTGTTTTGTCTTTGTAAACCAAATAAAAACATATTAAATACTGCTATCAAGCTCTGACAATAAAGCCTTTATGTGATTTCTTTATAAAGACTGTGTGTATGTCATGGAGGTGTTTTCATACATGCCAACAAACGTACTTACACTCCTGTGTAGACCATGGCTAAATAACTCAGAGTTACACCTTACTCCTTACATTTGGAATATAAGGGAACCACCTAGTCCAACTCTTCTACTCAAAGCACGTGACCAGGGCCATGTCCAGTCATGTTTTGATTGTATCCAAGGACACAAACTCTACAGTCTTTCTGGGAAACTTATTACAGTATGTAAACACCATCACAGTGAAAAAGCTTTTCCTTTGGATGGGATTTTTGTTATTTCCGTTTGTGCCCACTGCTTCCATTCTTGTCAGTGCAAAATGTTCCATTTCCACTTTATTTCCCACAACAAACACTCCCCACTCTCCCCATCAGGTATTTCAACACATTGAAAAGATTCTCCCAAGCCTTCACTTCTTTTTTTGGATAGACAATGGCAGCTCTCTTAGCCTCTCCTCATGACAGATGCACCCATTTTTTAATCAATTTGGTGGTTCTTCACAAGACCCATTTCAGTGTATCCATGTGGACCTTGTACTGGGGAGCCCAAAAGAGGACACAGCACTCCAGAAATGGCCTCACCAATATTCAACAGGTGCGCATAAGCTAATAACTTCCGATGCAGGACTTGCATTTCCCTTTGCATTTGACTGCTAAGTCTTGTTAAGGCCAAAATAAACAATATTCATAGCTCTGAATATCTCAGATTGCCATGATCTTTCGAAGATGAACCTCACAATGACATGGGCCAGTTCCCTCAGGTCTTAGAAGTGCATCCCTATCAGACACCAGGCACATGTGCATGTCCCAGTTTTTGAAATACTTGCTAACTTGATCCTGCTCTAGGATAAGTCTTCACTGCTCCAGGCTTTCCCATAGGTCTCAGAGACCTGGGATTCTCAAGGGAAAATCTTACCTGTAAACTGAGGTGAAAACATGCTGTGTAATAGCCTTTTTTATGTTCTATGTCACCAGATCACTGCAGTAGTGAGCCCAGCTTTCCCTCATCTGCCTTTTACTGCTGATGGACCTGTAGAAGACTTTTTTTCCCTTTGTGTCTCTTGACAGATTCATAGGCACTGGCTTTTGTGACACCATTTCCTGCATACTTGGACAGCATCTCTATCATCTACCTGGATGACGTGATCCTGTTTTCACCTCCCAGTGTATTAGTTCTTTATATAATTTGAACAAAAACACCTTTCAAATTACGACAAATAGATTTCCTTTAGAATGTTGTCCACATCCCTTGTCAAAGCTGAGCTGCTGTGCACACAATACCCCAAAAGGTAAGTCAAGATAGGCAGCAAACTAGAAGAAGCCTAAGTGGATCTCAGAATAAGAGTGCTTGACTGGCAAGGGGCAGCACTAGACTCCTATAGCACCAAATTCAAGCATGCCACATTATCTGAAGAGAAATTCAGAGGTAGAAAGGGAAGAGAGGATATGGTAAATCCTGTGTTACCCTGAAATCTGGCATCTCATTGTAAGGGTGAGATGGCACAAATGAAGGATCTCAGGCACTATCAGAATTGACACCAAATTTCAGTTTCATTAGAAAATATTACTACTCTCAGAAGCCTGTATTAGAGTAACGGTTGGAAAGCTTTAAAGAAACATTAAATATTTTGATAGAGATGCAAAAGAAGAATCTATGCCATCAGCATGAACTAGATCATACTACAAAGCGAGGAGCAACTAAAAGGATGGAAAAAAATCACTTAAACTGTCTGGTTAGCAAGGACAAAAAAGAAAAACTGTATAGGTTTTTAAATCAAAAAGTGTAAGTCAACTTTCAGTCTGTATAAATTTACATAATTCCATTAATATTACCCAGTTAACAGTTTTGTTCCACAAGCTAAGTTCCCTGCTTTTAACTGATGCTGTAGGCTGTCTGTTTCTCAGAGAGGAAAACACACCTTAACTGAACTTTTATCTGCACAAGGGGTTCAGGCTCAGGCCGGCATTAAGGACATCAGAGATTTTTTTAAGCAACCGAGTTCAGTTTTGTAGTCATAATTTTCTCTTTTTGGAATCTAACCCTTACAGTACTATTCCCTCCTTTACCACTTACCTTTTTTAACTCTTCCTGAATACTTCTGCCATTTTCCTCTGAGGACAAACTCTCCTTCTGGTTTTCTAGGTCTGCTCCAGGCTCTGACTCCTGTTCTTCACCAGATGATGTTTCCTTGTCACTCATTTTAGCAGCAAGCTGAAATAACCTGGATTTAAGCTCGTCCTCCATAACTTCAGGCTTGACATGATGCTGATCCTCATTGCTTATATCTGTTTCTGATAAATCATCAAAATCCTACAAAGACATTAGAAAAAAATATATAATTCTTGTGCATGCACAGAAAGCTTTCTAGAAAAATACAGGCATGACACTGCAGGGAAACTAGAAAGAAAGTGCACTAAGTGTTCTGATAAAAAATGAATACCAGTAAACCAACACTTGCTGCATTGTATTCATCATTCCTGCTTACTCTCCTATTATCTAAAAAGGAACCATCAATATCACTATGTATCTGTGTGCAACTAAAAAAACCATGTCTATATTTCCCATTCCCAGCACTGCCATCCCTTGCAGGCACAGTGCAGACAAACATGAAATAACCTTGCAGTTGTATTCAGCTTTCAGTTGAAAGTTCCCTGACTGCTTGGTCTCAAGCATTATCCATGTTCTTCTTAAAGATTGCTGGAAACAAGTTTTGAAAAACTTCTCATTTGTTACATGATGTTGCTTAAGATTGTCAGCTTTCACAGTGATTATTTGCATAGGTAGATCCTTTAGAGATGATTTTTTTCCAAATGCCAACCTCCTTGGAACAAGTTCAGTCTTCAGGAGCACCTTCTGTTCAGAGTCTTGGATCCTTAAATCAGGGAAACACTTAAAGGGTCAGTTAAATACAGTGGGTGCTACAGAGACAGCCACAAGTTCCTTTGGAAGCTGAAGAGAAGAAAAGCAAAATCATTTTGTAAATGTTTATCAGGATGCCTGCCCAGCACTTATTAAAGTGGAAAGGGGGACAGTTTTGTCAGTCCTTGCTGAAAAAAATATCTCATAGTTTTTGTAAAACAGGTATGTATCAATTAATTTTCTGGATGCATGCTGCCTGATTAGGACCCAATCTGCCCTGACTTCCACTACAATCCCTGGAGAGAGACAGGCACCTCCCAGAGCAACCTGTTCCACCCATAGCATTTCCTGCCTTCTGGAAATGTTCTCTCCCTGCTGACTGCTGAGAGAAAGTTTTGAATCATTAGCTTGCTTGGTGCTTCAGCCAACTCCATGAAGTAAGATAGTATTAGGTGAGTTTAAAAGTGACAGATATTTTGAAATAGAGCATAATTGTGCAGAACTACTCAGAAGGAGACTATAAAGAATTCACCCTGGGACTAGAGTGGTAGGCACATCTCAGCAGGTCTAGGAGGACGATTTGGAGCAATTCTCAGAGAGGAAATTATTCCTATCTGCCTCAGGTTCTCATACTGTGACAAGATCAGACACTGCTGGAGAGACTAAAATCCATGTTCTCTCTTCCATTTATTTGGAAATACATAAACAGGAGCAGCTGTAGCAGCACTGTTCAGGGATGAACCAATTACTTCCAGTTCTCACAGGAAATGTTAACTCTGCCCACTCCCTCACCAACCCTACCCACCAAACTGCTTTTAATGGATTGACACATCGTGTTCATAATGTCAGTTCTCATCTTACATGCAGTAAACTCGACCAGAATGTTCAGCACTTTCACAGTGTTCTGGACAATTTTTGTCTGCAGTTATTTGCAATTCAATCAACTGCACAACTAAAATATTGCTTTATAGTTCACCTTCAGGATGCAGAAGGCCCTTTCAGAAAATTAAGATTTGAAGGAATAATAGAAATTTGAGAGATACAATAAAAGGGGAACCACAGGTTTATGCTGAAACTCTTTTCCCAAAAAATCAGCTTTTGCAGAATAAAAAGCTTTTTCTGCTAAAAAGCTGTTCAATGATCAAAAACAAGATTTCAAACAGTGTTTTCACTTCAGTTTTATAATAGGTCATGCTCTTATATACAGGCATAAGACTGGTGTATTTCACCTCATAAATTAAAAATCTCTATTATAATCATGTTTTCTGAAATTGCAAGAGAAGTTTTCTTCATTTTTTGCATGTCACGATGCATTACAAATATCAGTATTACACCCCACCAACAATCTACCAATGACCAGTACTCACAAATCACTAAACTACTACTACAAAAAAACCCCCTGAAACCTATTGCTGAATCAATCAGTCCATCAATTTGTACCCAAGAAAGAAACAGTCATAATGTATGTGATATACAGGATAGAAAGCACAGCTAAACTACGTACTTGTATTTTGTGAGGATACAGTTTAGTGAAGATACAGCTATTTACAGCTAGGTATCTAGTCTAAGCTAATTACTGGAATCCCTCTTTACTTGAATTACCTCCATTTATTTAATTGGTACCTCCAAAAAACCTGCTCTCATCTACCAAAACACCTGGTTTAGGATTACAGATCTGCACTAGGGATGTGGGCTAACTCTAGCAGTGTTGGTGAAGATTGAGCACAGTTTACCTTCAGGTCAAGTCTACAAGGAAAAGAAGAAGATCCCATTCTATGCAGACATTTGAGCACATCAAGCTTGTAAAGACAATAATTTAGTATTCTTATTTAAATGAGCTTACAGATATGTATATAAAATTTAGTGGAGCAGTAAGGGAGGCTGGAAGTCCAGAGTGGTAGATTTTCCAACACTTCCTCCTCACTGATATACTGACAGACTTCACCGTGCAGCAGGACATGCATGAGTCCTCTGGGGGCTTCTTAAATAGATCTGCTTAGCTTTAATTTCTTAGCAACCTTACTGGAGTAGCAATGCACATATACACCCATGGAAAGCACCACTAGCTAATCTAAAGAATCTGTATTGGCCACAGCAATATGACAACTTCTCTCAATCCTGAAGAAATACCAGTCTTCATGGGATCACACATGGCAGCAACTTAAAGATCTTTTTGTTAAGTCTGCCAGAACAGATGAAAGTCATGAGATGCTTTGGCAACCCCAGGTCTCATTCTGCATCAGCTAAATCTGTGTTTTGAATACACATTGTTTCTTGGGGAGGACTCATCTTGAGAGTATTGACTATATTACAGCTGAGCTCAGGTATCTCTATTATCCCTTTCTTAACTTTCCAATCTCCTTTAAATAAGCGGGTGGATTATCTATATTGGCTAGAGCTGTTAATTCCTGTGCATGTGCAGAGATAATGGTACCTTACACTGCTGCACTTTGTGGTTTCTGTTAACAGCAGGCTGCTTGACTTGTGTGTTGGGCCTTTCTAGTGGCAGCAAACTATTTGTGAGGAGATTATACCTCTTTCATGGATATACAAGTTAAAAAATGCCTTAGCAGCCATAAAAACAGTAAAAAAAAAAATTGAAAGGTACTACTATTATTATTTAATAGATGCTGCATTAAATTTTGTTATTCTTTACTCTTTTCACTCTTTCTGGTGTAATGACATTTTTGTATCATTACACAAATCATTGTGTAAGTTTCCATTTGCATCTATCAGCAATATATAATGCTAATAACTGCAAACAACAATAAAGGGCTACCATTTTGTCTGAAAACTGAGTTTCTGTGAGGGCCTGGTAGACTAACACAGCCACAAACACAGTTTCACTAAAAGAAAATCAAGCATTTCTATGCAAGCATAAGTCTTTTAGGAGACAATGAAAACAAGAAATACACCTTTACTCATAAATAGTGTCCAAATCCTTGCACACAAATGGCTGACAACTCAGTGTAATCAGAGTGGACAGAAACAAAATACAAAAAAAAAGGATGCTTCAGAACAAAATCCATGTTAAACTATAAATTCCTGAGAGAACATTCCCTTCATATAAGAAACCAAAAACTGGAAACTAAAATTTTTAAGAGAATACTAAAATTGTAAAATTTGAAGGCAGTTTCTCAACATGAGCCAGAGTGATTTCAGGGAGCTGTTTTCAGAGAATACATCCCAAGCGCCATCCTGTGGGAACAGGCAGTCTGACAGCATTCACCCCTTACCTAGCTGCAGAGCAGAAGGGCTGTAATTAACAGATGGGAGTCTCCTGATCAAAGAAGCAAACTCGTAATAAAGGCACTTCTTTCACTTGAAGCAATTAAGCCCCTCCACTATGTATCAGAAACATAAGAACTTCAGCTACATTAAGCAACAATCCTATCCTTCTCACAAAAAGAAAATGAGAGCCAATATATCAATATTACTATTATTAATATTATCAACTATTGTATAGTTATTAATAATAAAAACAGATAATGATTGGTGTCTTGAGTGTCCATTTTTTGTAAAAAGTTACCATTTGAAAAATAATCATCAAAAGCAAGGTTGCACTTTCCAGTTCATTCCCACAGAAATGTAAGTCTTTTGTGGTACATAAGCAATCAGATATTATTTATAGCAGGACTTTGGTTTTATCAGGACAGTTTTCATATCTTGCTTCATGACTGTGTTTATGGCATCTCTACAGACAGCTCAGTAAAGGAGTTTGTTCTTCTACTTATCATTAAGCAAAAAATTTCACAGATACAGCGCATCTTGGTATCTGTTCTCAGGTTTCTCCAAGTCACTGAAGACTTTAAATAAACAATTCTCTCTCAGTCATGAAGTCAGCATTCCACTGTTGTGTCTAAAATATATTTAAATAAACATGCCACAGCATTATCCTAATCTAGGAACTGGATCCTGATTTAAAAATACCTGATTTTAAATTGAAATTCAGTTGTGAGTTATGAACTGACTACAGTTTTTCCAGAACATTATTGCTTACAACTCTCCAGGCTCAGAGCAAAAAAGAAAAAGGGCTTGTTTTCATCTTGGAAACCTGGAAAACAAGAAAGCAACCTTCACTATTTGAAAATTAAAAATGAACCCCCAACTTTTAGACTGAAATCCTGTTCTACAATGCTGATGAAAACATAATGGTTAACAAAGTCTCATCTTATTATTACAAGGCAGTAAAATAAGATTATATTCCAATGCAGTAAAGTACCGAAAAAGTGTGTTTCTTTACTGCAATTGACATGTAATCAGTTATTCAGTGTCTAGTATCGTGGTTCAACAAGAATTTAGAAGAGTTTGTATGGTCTCTGCAAACTCTGCATAATCTCATCATGTGAAAAGTTATGCCTGGTTTAAGACCTTGCAGTCAGTCTTAAGTCTATGCTGTCTGCAGTTCTTCACACACCTACACTGTAATTCTGTAGAACTGTTTATATGTAGGGTTCTCCTTGCTGCAGCCTCAATCATTTTACCAAGATCAATACATTATTCTAGGGAATATATGAAACATCGCTTTTATCTCGTTTTCCTGAGCAACGTAAAGGATGTCTGGCTAATATATTTTCATACATTAAACGTCCTTGCTCTAAACTGTGGTAGTCAGTCCATTCCTGCTGCCAGCAGTGCTTGTTTTCCAGAGGCTGGAGTAAAAGTTCTATGGTTGTGAGCACCGCTGTCAAATCAGCCACCTCTGTGCGCATGTGTGTGTGTGTGTCTGTGTCCAAATGCAAATTATACACATGCAAACCCACCCAAAATAAACTTTCTAGTGAGAATTTCATTACTTTGTAAACAATGGCATGATCTAGAGGCTGCGTGCCTCTGCTTGCCCCACTGAGGCTGAGGGAGAAGGGGAGCAGGAACAGCCTTTTTAGCCTTGAGGGTAAAATGAAGGGGAGAGTGGGTGAGAATCCCTAATCTTGCACGTTCAGCACAACAGACAGGTTACAAGAGACAAAGCAACTCACGAAAAACTTGGAAAGAAGAATCATTTTCCACACCAGCTTGCACTTTGAAGCGCACACTGAGTTGCTAAAGGATGCCATCATGGATATCTGGGAAACACCCTGCCTTTCTGACCTCACCTGGATGAGCATGGGAGAGATTTAGACTGGATATT
Organism: Sialia sialis; assembly: GCA_009812075.1. Classification (NCBI taxonomy): domain Eukaryota; kingdom Metazoa; phylum Chordata; class Aves; order Passeriformes; family Turdidae; genus Sialia; species Sialia sialis. Next base: position 45,099,531 of record VRYO01002734.1, on the reverse strand, counting down.
ATGAAAAATTTCTCTGCAGAAAGGATTATCTAGTACTGGAACAGGTTGCCCAGGGAACTGGTTGATTCACCACCCCTGGAGGTATTTAAAATATATCATGGCACTTAGAGACAATGTTTTGTGCTAGACCCTGCAGTGCTGGGTTAACAGCTGGACTTAATGATCTGAAAAGTGTTTCCAATCTAAATCATTCTATGATTCTATAATGTCTCCAGGACCTTCTCCTTCTCTGTGAGCTCTGATCTTTCATGCTCTGCATATTGTCTATTGAGACCAGGAAGCCACTATATGAATACAGACACACAGAGATCATGCATAAATACACAAATCCAGAAAGCTAAATGCAAAAGTCTTATGTACAAGATATGGTCCTTGTACAGTCCCTGTAAAGCCTAGTAATTCTGCCTGATGTTCTAAGAAGTCAGTAATGGCCACTGACGTGTTGTCAGATCACATTACAATACATCATACTCCCCTTCAACAACTGTTGATTTTAAATATGTGAGGACACAAGCATAAATGAATCAGCACAGAACACCCCAAACACCCACAATCTGTCCTAAAAGCAGATGGAATGGGTTCAGAATGAATGACATCCAGCATGAAAGCCCTGCTGAAATCCTAGAATCATAATATTGACTTACAATCAGCTGTACTGATGCTTTTCTATTATAAATACAGGCTAGTACCACAAGGAAATAAAAAGTGTTCCAGGCATCCTAAATTTGGTCAGTTAGCTTTAAGACGGAATCAGGCTGTTCATAATCAGAGGCAAAGGGAGAAGACAGCCCCCAGCTCCTTGCTTCAGGCTTGTTATTACTCTGCTGCAGCAATGATGTAGCTTCAGGATTTAAGAGGGATAGGATGTGTGAAATGGAGCTGGACAAAGGGTTAATATTCTCCTGAGCTAGTGTGCTTGCACTGCTAATAAAATTCTGGGGGACAAATGGATCCCTTTGAATCAGTACCAGGTGTGGACAAACTCCCAATAGAGGAGACTTCTAGGCTTTCTGGTTATCCAACACCTGTAATTTGAAAGAAATGTTTGCTGTCTTCAAGTTGTATGAACACTTTTTCCAAAATTGAGATATTACTGTTTGGGGTTTTTGCTTGCTTGTTTGGGAATTTTTTGTTTTCCTAATGAAATTGACAAATTATTTAAGTGGAATTAGTTTGCAAACACTCACCCTAACACATAAGAACTGATCTTAAGGTGACCAATTAAAAGCAGACATCACTTGGACTGGATCTCACAAAAAGCCCTTTTTGGTTATTGATCCCTTACCAGAATACTTGTAGACACTGCAGAGCAGATTCCCAGGCATATGAGTTATTTCTTATACCAAGAAAACCAAAGTTAAAAAAACAAACCCAGTACAACAAAACAAGTGATTAATTAACATTTCTTATCTGCTGACAAATCTTGAGGGTTTTTTCCTTAAGAACACTGCATTGTCTTTGGTTGGAGGAAAGTAGCCTATTTAAGAAAAAGATATATCCTGTTTAACACCCTATTTTTTCTTCTTCTTCTTTAGGAGACATTAGGAACATGATTCTTGCAAGAACACTCCATCTCCTACTCACGATTCATATGATATTGCCAGCATAGTTTACAGTAATTTCACAATTATAAGCTGCAGGAGGGAGCAATGTCGGGGCCGCTCTGGGAGCGGGAGGGGTTAGCGCTGGGAGCAGGAGCAGCAGGGGCCCGGCCACTCGCCAGGAGCTGAGGGGTGGGGAACGCCTGTTCCCGTCTTCCCCCTCACTCTGCGTAGCTGCTGAGGGGCAGGGAATGCCTGCTCCCCCCGCAGCTCATACTTCCGTGTTGGCAATTCTCCTGAAATTGTCCATAAATAAGCCACACCTGATGATTAGCCGCACTACTGGGGTAGGCTGGATTCTTCAGTGAAAAAGGTGCAGCTTATAATCGTGAAATTACTGTAAATAGTTTTCCCCAGTTCGTCATTTGGTAAGATCAAACACAATTACCTGACTTAAATTAATCTTGTTGGTTTTTGCCTGATTCTTTTCTTCACATAAGTCTTCAGAGATGGCTTTGTTCTTCTTCCACCTTCTTGATCTCTTTTCTAAGTCGTAATGGACTTCTTCAGTCTCACTGCTGTCTGAATACTCCAAGCTAGTAGCCTGTGGATTGAAATTTACATCTAGCTCTCCATGGAAATGCTTCTTTTCCATTCTGGGCATATCACTTTGAGTTCTGCTTTGCAACCAGAGAAGTTTGCTAGGTCCTTTAGCTTCCTGGGAAGAGTTTACTGAAGATGTTTCCGAATCGGAGAACAGTGTCTCAGTGTTGGTGTATAAACCAGAGGAGGGGGAGGTCACTGCCTGGTATTGATCGTTGCCATAAACCCACTCGGTGCCATACTGGGAATTGGAGTAATAGAAGTCGTCTGGCAATTGTCGAGGTCTCCGCCGCAGCTTGTTCAAGGCCACGTTCCAGTCATAGTCATCCTCGCTGTCCGAGCCCATCTCGTCATAGGCAGACACAATGCTGGACTCGTTCTCCAAAGCTTTGAACACCTGACTCTTTGGTTTGGCGAGCATTCGAGGACGAGGCAGAGTGACATTCTGCAAAGCCACCCAGTTTCCATCGGTGCTTTGGAAAACAGAAGGTGGACCTATGAAAAGGAAACAAGAACAACTGTGGTCACACACTCTGGAGAGCTGCTTTTATTTGCCACAGATTGAACGTTTCAACAAAACTAACAAACAAATGCAAGTGCTGCTGGCACATGAACTCTCCCATATTGAAAGCCAAGCCGCCCTTCTACTCAGAAGCCACTACTTTAAGTCATGGTGATGACTAAAATGGGAGAGTACGTGGACAAAGTTTCTTTCTAAAAGAATGATTATAAAAGACTGATGGAACATAAGCACCAGGCATGTATAAATCCTGAGTTTTGCAAACATTTTTAGTTCTGTGTGCAATTCTGGTCCCCCACATTGAAAAGAAAAGATGGAAAAAGAATCAAAGAAGAGCAACAAAGGTTCTGAAATGGTGTCCATTCAAGGAATGATTATGTAAGCCAGAGCTCTGTCATCCGGAGGACAGAAGACTGAGATAATACACCCTAAAAGAGATGGGGGAATCTCTTCCAACCTAACTACTAGAGGGTATGAAGTGAAGCTAGAGAAATCAAGGTTCTAAACAAACAAAAGAAAGAAGTGGGATGCAATGGATATCAGACCTATGGAGCTTCTTGCCTAAGGTTGTTCTGGATGATTGAAATTATCTGTGATAAAACAGACATGGCTATGAACATGGAGGAGAAATCCGCTAAAATTTACTAAATACAGAAAAACACTTCTAGCTGAGTTGGTCATTAAATTGAAAGTTCTAGAGGTTCAGACACTAGTTAGAGGCAGTATGAAAAATACTTGGTTTGTCCTAATCTCTGCTAGGCTCTAGCTTATGGCTGTTGTTGTTGTATCCCAAACTAAAGATCAAATGAGCCTTCTGTCTGACACAAACACTGATGCTCTTGTATCCTTTCTCATTTTCAGAGTATGTTTTACAACTCCAACATAAAAAACAAAAAAAGTCACAAATATGATCAGAAACTGTTCTTAAACTCTCATAACTCTGAGAATTGCATGTCGTCTAAATTTAGATTTAATTTCCAACCAAAACTGAAAATTCTCCTCATGGGAAATATGGATGTGTGACGACTCTGCATTCTTCAGCACTTGAAAAATATATGATGCCATGGATTTACACAGTAATCCAGCCTACTGAATGACCTTTTTAGACTTAAGAATTCCTCCCATGGATTAAAATTTGTTATTTTCAGAAACCTATAAAAATACTTAATATAAATCATTCGTTTTCTCAAAATGTAAGCAAAACATCACTATTTTCAAAAGGACACAGTAATATCTGGGTCTGTTGTAGAATATAATTAGGTATTTTGCATTAGATGGCTACAAATACTAGGATGAAAAGAAGATTACTTTTTCCCTGCTACTATTCGTAAAGAAAATTAGTACGCAGTAAGCTGTACTTAGTTTAAAAGAAAAGTCTGAGATGCACTACTACCACCAAAACACTCCCACAAAAGCAAAACAAAAATTAAATGGTAATTAAACTTAGGAGCTATGAGAGTTTTGTGACAAATTTTGCATTTCTTCCTCATTCGAATGCTTTTGGCTTGTTTTCACTTCCTAAGTTTTAAGTTAAATTCAGAGAACAATTTCTTACTCCTACATAAAAGGAATCAAAACAATACTAGTTCTCTTGTAGCAGTGACCAACTAAGGATATAACTGAAGTCAGGTGTGTAAGGAGAACTAATAATTCTTTATTTTAATCCCCTGATTTTGGAGGAAAGAAAAACCAAACAAGCTATCAAGTGTGAACTTGTTCATTTTTCTCAACTATACTCTCGAATCTAAGTATAGGGGTCTCTTGAAAGAACCTTCCTTAAAACATCATTCCTTCAAAGACATCAGCTCTGCAGGATATAAATCTGCAACAGGAACTGAATTCATCTGTACCACATTGCACAAATGTAATGGGGAGCGACAAACTTTTTTTCTCCTCCAAACCATATCCCTCTTATTCTATTTAATAACACCATGCGAGAATCAGTCAACCAACCTCAGTTAACTGAAGAAAGGACAGGCTTTTAGAGGGCAAAAAGAATAGAAAGCCACTGAGAGCTTGATATTCAGAAAGCTGACTCAGTTTTATCCCAGTTTTATTCTGCAATGTCAAGTGCTCCCTTCCTGATTTTTTCAAAATGAAGTCACTTACTTGAAAGAATGTTTTTTTCACACAATTCTTTGCGCATAAACTATAATTCATCATGTGAATAGGAAAAAAAAGATTGAAGATGTTTCATTGTAAGACTATTAATATAGGGGGAAGAAAAGGACAGTGTTGTAATTTGGCTCTTCAGTCATCATTTAAACCAATATGAACTGTAACCAAAATGAATCATGAACTACTTTTGTCTACATGCCTAAAAAGCCCACTGATGTTACCACATCAGACTCTTGGTTGAGATTTCTCTTGTTTTCTGTATCATAATACAAAGCTGTTTATTATTGCATAGGTGAGACCATATTTACAGATATTAGCACAATCAGCTGTTTACTATTAGCTCAATAGGCACTACAATTTCATGACAAATGTGGTTTTTAGTTGAAAGAAGCAGAACAAATCCTCTGTGTAGAGCACCCAAAAAGAAACTGGGTCAATTTGTTGTTCTGCTGTGGTTAAGCAATTGTTAAATACTAAATTTCTCAATGGTTGAATGCAATGGGATTCAAGTGGGTTCTTAAATTTAAGCACCAAATTCACTGTTTTACTGCAAATAGGCTTTCCTCTACAATGTCCTGGAGAAAAACACTTCTGACAGTGGGCTGATTAAGAAATTCACAGAGTAATGCATACTTGGTTAAGTCAGATTATAATACTACTTTAATATTACTTTCTTTCACAAGGGAAGAGAAGTACCGAAATTTTCTAAATTGGTCTTCCCTGTTTTTAAACTGGCATTACAAATAAACAAATTGAATGGATGGGCAGCCTTGGTCCCTGGTCCTCACCAAGCCCAAACACACTACTGCTTGCCAGCACCTAGTGAGGCAGCAGTGGGAGTTACAGCACCAGAGAACTCACCCCACAAAAGAGAAGCTTTCTGCTTGTACAGCTTCATGAACCAATGTGCTACCAAGGGTCAGATGGGTTCTACAGCTGCTACAAGAGAAGAAGCAAGAACAAGCAGATTCTGCCATGGGATGACAACACTTGGAGCCAGGGAATGCTGCTGCAATGAGTCCAGCTCTTGCCCTTGTGCAGCTGTAAGGGTAAAAACTAACCAATTCTATGGTAAGGGAGTTGCCTGGTGCTATGCTCTTGTGGCCTCACAAATGCTTCAGCCAGAACAAGAGAGAGACAATGGAAACAGGACCACCTCAAGAGCACAAGCCGCAACTGCAGAAGCACAGAAAGGATTAGGTTGGAAGGGACCACAGGGGGTCAGCTGGTCCAACCAACCTGCACATGGCACAGGATCGCATCCGGGTTCTTGAGTATCTTCAGTGAAGGGGACTCCACAGCATCTCTGGGCAACCTGTTCCAGCGCTTGGTCACCTGCACAGTAAAGAAGTTCTTTCTCATATCCAGGTGGAACTTCCTGTGCATCAGTTTCTGCCTGTTGTCTCCTGTCCTATTGCTTGGCACCACTGAGCAGAGCCTGGCTCCATCCTGGAACACCCTCCCTTCAAATACTTATAAACATTGATATCTTCTTCAGTTACAGCCTGTCTTTATGTCATCTAGAAGTAAGCAGGGAATTGCAGTCTATCCCAGGGTGCTGATTCAGGAATGGAGCTGATTTGGAAAGCTGCTCACCATCCATTATCCATATTTACACCCATAACTAATGCATGATGATAGAGGCCAGATCCAGGGAAGCTGCTGGTCTGTGAAGTTCCGACTCCTACAGCTTCCTCAAACTAGTGTGGAAGCACCAGTGAGTAGGGCTGCACAGAACACTGCATTTGTGAATTCATCAGGGTTGAAAATAAAGTTGTAAGGAGGAATTCTAAATGTGAATTATTTTAATGACTGGATTACCATGTAACCTTGTGAACAGTTACCTTGTGCCGTAAGAGAGATAAAATGGGCTGCAAACTCCTTCAACTGGAGGACAGATTAGCAATGACTAAGAAGGGCCCTTGAGCTCTTGTGCCTTAGAAGCCCTGAAATGTATCCAAACTAAGCGTCTAAATTTTGTAACAGTCCAAAATCAATTTCATAAAAACCCAAATTTTGAATGATTTTTTTTTAAAGACAGTTAAAATAAGCAATTACATAACCCAATGAAACTGTGACATGGCAACATCAAATATGCATTTTACATGTGACCTCTGAAAGCACAGAGGTCAGCAGAAATGCTCTCAGGAAGGTGCTGCTTTAAGTGAGTGAGAACCAAAAAAAAAAATCTTATTCGTACTAGAAATATTTACTTGTTTCATTTAGTCTGTCTACACTCTTCCAGCTGGGTAAAGCAGAGAGCTTGCGTTCCTTCTGCTTCCTGGACTGTCCCTTTTGCTGCCTCTGAAGAGCCTCGGTCACAGATGATGCAAGGTCTTGTGCTTTACTGGCCATATCTTCACTAGCCAGGGAGAATGCAGACTGAGACCTCTGTGGGATAAAAATCAAAGAGTGCAATTTAAAAACAGAAGTAGTTAATTATCCAACTCTTTACCATAATTAGTATTCAGTTGCCCATGGAAGTGTGGGATGTGCTAACATCACAAATGAGATTTAATGCATTCAAAAGAATTCAGCATTAGATTGCTTATTTATGTGCATTTCTGATGCTATGCAAAGAGGCAGGAAATTGTTTATACTACATGGACCAGATGGAGAGAAATAATTAAAGTGAAGTTGTTGGGAATGTGCTTGGTGAGGACTGATACTGAACTGCTTTGACTCAAGTTAGCCAGAAAGGATCCCATTGTGGTGAGACATAATGATCTATTGTTGGCTCAACAGGCCATCTGGTGTAACAATTTGCAGAAGTTAAAAACTAAAGAAAAAGCGAACAAACAGCCCGTTCCCCAGAAACAGTTATTTTAATGCAGAATTCTGTTTGCTGGGACATACATACATAACACCCAATATGCTGAGCAGTTTTATCCCATCTTACTAATGAACTCAACTTAGCCTACAATTGCACATCTATTTAGTTTCTAGGAGGATCACATTTCAAGGCATAATAAGGTAAAATACTGTTTTGATTGTTAATCAGCCTGACTGCTGCGTGCCTTTTGTTCCATATAAGCAGATCAGGCATTTTAGTTTTGACCTAAGCACAGAGAAGTCAGTCAGTTACAGAAGACCCCTTAAATTAGGCCTGTTTTAAAAAGCTTTGAGAGTTCTGTCAGTGTCCTGCTGATTTCAGTAGAACTCATACTTGCATATCAAATCACATACGCAGTTCTAGAAACAAGGCTTTCAGAGTTTGAGTCAAGTTGCCTTCCCAGCAGAGTCAGTAAAAGACTGTATATGCCAGTTAGAAGTGGCTCAGCTGCTTTGCACAGGCCAAATTGGCACTCTCAAATCTTAGTACATTTTCACTGATGTTCCAATTACAAATAATTAAATCTATCAGTTTCTCTCAAAAGGGCCAGTCTTTGTTTGTATCAGAGGTCTGCTTTGCACTGGTGCAGGTGAGGTAAAGGAGAACTTGACTTTCAGCTATTTTCAAGTTCCTTCAATTCCCAGGACAGCATAAGCATTGCTGGGAATCCTGCTGGCTCAAAAGCCACACTTAAACCACTTTCTGGCTGCATCTCCTCTCATATGAAATGCTCCTCTGCGGGACCCATGTACCATGCCAAAAGATTTAATTAACTGCAAATCTTCCTGTATCCTTGGCTCAGCAATAAAAGGAAACACAATTAAGCACAAGGGTTTAGTTTGGCTTCTGAATGAATGAAGAAAAGCCGGAATTATTGGACTAGAATCAAGTATATTCTGTAACTACAACAACTGCACAACTTTGTTAATCTTGTCCATTCAAGGACACAGGTCCGAATATAATGCATTGGAGAGTTTCCTTTTAAATTTAGTGATATAAACTATTCACAACAAGCTCAAAGTGATTTTACCATAGGGAATCTTTCAGGTGCATTGCTTTTACAAGGCAGCCATATTCAAGTGTGTATTTAGTCTGTATTTAATCTTTCATTGATCAAGATCATCTGAATCTTTCTTAACCCTGAAAAAGTAATAAAATAATTTATTGCAATGTATATAGGTACATAAATTGTTTCACTATTTAATTTGCTCATGAACTTTGATTTAATCTTGGCAGCATATGAGGAAAATATAAATAATTCTGCCACAAATTTGCCACCTGAACTGTGCCGTCGTGGTGTCGTTCGCTTCATTGTAAAGCTGGAACTACCAAACTTTCCATGCTTTCAATAAATTAGGTCCAATGTCTGCTGCATTTTTGGAAGTCTTGGTGTTAGAGTTGTTATATACTGGAAGCAGCAAGCTGCTGTGGCTGTCCATGAATATTCTCTCAGGGCACATTCTTCTTCCATGTTCATATAGCAAACACAAGAGATAAGAGATGCTGAAGACCCAGAAAAAGGAATAACCTACAGTTCAACCAGTAGCATCTGTTTTCCCTTATTACTCAAAGAATTGGATCTTTAAGAAGAAGAATACCAGGAAGAACTTAAGTAGTCTGTAAAACAATAACTGGGACTCCGATAATGTTTGACAGCTTTCCTGTTTTGTTTAAATGGCAGCTTCTTGTGTGCCTACTCACTTTTTCATAAACACCATAGTATAGTGATGCCACCATAGTGATGGCAGCGTCTGCACTTTGCTCTCAACTCACCTAAGACCTGCCAGCAGCTTAACCCTGACAAGGCAGAATTTGGCATGGGCTGTGAAACCTCCTGAAGAAGCTGGGCACTCCTGTCCTCAGCCTGATGCTTTGGCAGCAAAGCTGCGGCCACCAGCGCCTGAGCAATTTAAAGCCAGTGCAGGTGCATCCACAATGTAGGGCAGATAAAGCTTTCAGAAGGACTGGGAGAGACACAACAGCTTGAAGGATTTAATACGGAGAAGATGAACAGCGTGAATGATGAAAGGAGCTGAAAAACAAGGAAGCACAGAAAAGAAAGTGGACACAGTCCCATGTGGTGTGGTAGCCTAGAATCCAAAATAAGCTCAACTAAACAAACTTATCGAGCAAAAAGCTGTTTTTTTAGAACTGTGACTTTTGGGTCAGATCAGAGGGACACTGCTCTCCACAGTTTCTGCAAGGTCTCTGTGGAGCAGGTAATTGGTATGAGACAGGAACCACTGCTTAGAAATGTTTCCAAGAAATCCAGCTGAAATACAGTAAGGGGTAAAGCTTTTGGTGCCTCCAAAGTTTGGCTTGAGGCCATCCTCATTATTTTTCTACACTTTATGTGAACTTCTAATAAAATCTGTCTTGGACTGCTGTGCTAGAAGAACCACCTCTTCTTACTAAGGATGGTTCAATATCACAGAAGGCTCAAGGAGAGAAAAGTAATACCATGATAAAAAAGCTTGGCTGCACCCCTATATTTAGATCCTGAAAAAGGAAGACGCTATCGAATTTGCACTCTTCACTGCTACATTTTCAGTTCTCTGCAGTTCTTGTATCTGGAGAGATTGAAATGATCAAGAAATACCAATGTTCTGATAAGATCCAATTCAGAAAAATACATTAAAGTAGAGGATTAGGTTATTTCTTGTTCTGAAAGTTAGTTTTAGGTAGGGTTAGAGAGATTGTAGAATTGTGTTTTACTCAGACAAGCAGGAGTGGAAAGAAAGTATAAACATTCATCCCTGAGCAGTTCAAATCACTGATAGCACTGATAATGACAAAAAAAAAGGAGTGTCAATACCAAAGCTTTGTGTAGGAACAGGACAGAAGCACATTCTGGCATGAAAGCAAACCAATCTAAAAGTTGACTCTATTTTTCAAAGCACAAAAGCAAATGTTTGTCTACAAGTTTATCTCCAATCAATTAGCAGCCCAACTCATGACTCTATCTGAAATGCAAATTACCTCAAGACCTCCTTTTGTTGTTTTTGCAAATAAAGAGTCAACTGGAAAGTTAGTTATTTGGCGTGAGGCAGCACAGCAAACTTCCTAATCTTGGCTGGCACATTTGCATTGACTTGCACTCAACCAGCACCACTGACTCCACAGTCCTATAGCTGCAGCATGGGCTACATCCTACTTCCTTGTGGGCTGATTTCACTGCTGCACTGACCTGTGCAGGCAGCAGAAGCACACATTACTGTGCTACATCAGTGCCTCTCTTCTTCACAGAGGTAACATCTGTAGATCCATAGGGGATGTCTTTCCCTCGGGGACATTTGTATGGGAAGCAAAACACTGGAAAATAAGGGAGCAGGCTTCAGAAGCCTGCCTGGGGGGCTGATGCTCCAAGTGGTTTCCCTGTGAATGGATGCATGGAAGTACTGGGGATAAGACTGGCTACCCTGGCTCTTGGATCAGTTTGCTTTGGAATAAGGTATTTTTAATGACCAAATTAAGGAACCATGTCTCTCAAGTTTTATAAATGCCTACATGCTTGGACTGCAACAAGATCTCAGGGCAGAAGAACCAGAAGTATATATATATATATAAAACAACAACAAAAACCCAGGAAACTAAATACAATTTTCAAAAGAAGGCAGGAATGTAGGAATTTTGGTTTTGATTTACAAAGATATGAGATGTCAGGAAAGGAGCTAAAGAATCTTGGTATTTCCTAGTCAGAAGTTCTGCTTCCTTAGCAAATAAAAACCCTAACCCATTTTCCAAGTGCTATTTTAGGTGTATTTATGTGTTATAAATGACAAGGCTGCCCTGTAAGTTTGCCGCCGGACACTGTTGGTTTCTGCAGTGAATTGATGCATCAGCAGATGGCAATGCAGCCCCACGGATCACTTGCTGTGCTTTGCACCTCACAGAGGCAGGCGCTGCATGCTGGAGTGCTGGGCAGTGCAGTACATCCCACAAAATACAGCTGAGGTACTGACAGGCATTTCCGGACACTTGAACCAGATTAGTTCCCCACTAAATGCTGCCTAGTGGCACCTCCTGTGATATGTTTGTTTCAATTACAGACACATTATTACCCTTTGTTTTAACATCCCTCTTCAGGGATTTCTGTTGCATATTTTATAATGTCTGGGTGGAGAGAACTGAGTCTTCATTTTTCACTGAACTAGAACTAAAAGGAATCATCTAATTTATTGATGGCCTTCAATAAAAAAATTAAATCCCATCTTCTACCACTTAATTAATATAAATATTCAATTTTCTATCAGTAACAATTTAGAAGCTCACTCTTTTAAACACCAAATAAATAACAGCAAAACAAGTACAGTAATTTCACAATTATAAGCCGCACCTGATTATAAGCCACACCTCCCAGTAGCCGGGTAGACCACGGGATTTGTCCATATATAAGGTGTACCTGAATATAAGCCGCACCTCTTTTTTTAAGCGAGGAACCATGTGTAACAAAGTAACATATTAGTAACAGAATCACTGCCAGCGGGGTTTGGTGTCAGGTGCTCAAGTTGCAAACAGTTTTCATAGACCAGCGAAGCCTTTAAAGGCAGCACCAGGCGCCCTCCCCGGCCGGTTCTCACTTCTGGGTTGGCATTTCACTGGGATTTGTGCATATATAAGCCGCACTACCGGGGTAGGCTGGATTCTTCAATGAAAAAGGTGCGGCTTATAATTGTAAAATTACTGTAAACAAAATCAAAAACAACTTTATAAACCACTATACAGAATATTGAGTCTGATGGTGATAATCTATAGATTCTTTCCCTTGAATAACTGCCTTATATGTATGCATATTGTTTATAGAGACAACATGAACATTTTGCAATAAAATATGAAAAAATGATGGGTTTTCACCAAAAGATGAAAACTAATTCCTCTTTCTCCTGAAGAAAAGCCAAAATGGTAATTCAAAATAGGTCCCAAAAGCATCTGATGGGACTTTACAACTGGATCATGCTTTTTTTCCCCCTCCACTTCCCTCCTATTTCACCTTGTTTACATCCTTACATTATGCTTCATTCTGGTATAACTAGTGAAACAGTTAATTAATTCTGTAAAGGACTCTCCCAGGTTCAGGAGGGACTGGGAATCCTGGGTGCCACAAGGCAGCTGCATGGTCACCACAGTAGGAGTCCTTGCAGGCACAGAGACCTCAACACCCATACTGAGGGCAGGTACCTCTGGATTTGCACAGCAGAATCCTGTTCTGGGCAAGCTCTGATCTGACTGCTAAGTTGGGATTTGAGGACTACCTTGTTTATTCAGGGAATCAACCTAGAACAGACACATAGATGAGTGGAATGCAATCTTATCGATCCCTGCTCCTCCCTTGCAAATTCTGCAGCTATGCCTGCCAGTGGTGCAGCAAATCCCCTTCTCAGCTGTTCTCTGTGAATATAATCAATGCACAGAGAGAACCAGCAGGTCTGGTAGCAAATACAGTAGAACTCCCTAGGCACAAACAGCTTATGCATCCTTTGGTAAGAAAACTCCCACACCAGGAAGGAGACAGTATGAGCTTGCAAATGGTGCCACTCTGCCACAGCCTATTTATCCTGGAAGCAATTTTTGCTCTGCTCAAATGTATGCAGTCCAGACATCTAGCAGTGGGAGTGAAATACCAAGGGTTTTGAGCATCTGTTCCTTAGTTAATCTTGTGTGAGGCAAAGGATCTGTTAACAACCTTCTGAAAAAGGGCAAGAGCAGGCAGATTTTCACACTCAATTGGAAGAAAATTCCCTCCTAAACACCCCTTGTGGATATCTCAGCCATCAGGGTAAATCCTTGAACAGCAGGCTAGGAGAAAGCAAAGATGACTGGTCCCTCTCCTGCAAAAGCCTTAGAACACATGTCTTTCTAGTGTCTGCCCAAGCCAGCTTTTTGTTCACTAGTGACAGACTATCCTGGCTGCAATGGATTTTTTCCATCCTTCTACTGGCCTCTTGGACATCTGATACCTTTTAAAGCACTGTACCTTTAAAAAGACTACAAAAATAATGATTAGATATCAGGAATGGGTGTGTCAGCAGGATGAATTGCACAGCTGTGTAGTAATATGAGCCACATTTGGGTGCACATTTATTTTGGTTCAGTTTGGATTAGCTGGTCTTGATTACCCAGATGGAGAGCAGGGTTGTAAGGGAGAGAGAGGAGAGGTTATTCCTCAACAAACCCATTGCTGATGGGCATGCTAGTAGTTCTACACCACCATCTCTAGTGTAAAAAAAAGGAAAAAAGCTGGCCCCAGGTGTGAAAGTGCTACTGCATTGTTTGCAAGGAATTTGTAAGCTGGTAATAATGGATATTTCATATTGATCCCAGAATACGAGTATAAACATCCTTTCATTGTACTTACGGGGTTAACAATTTAGGAAAGTGCTAGGAGCAAAAAATATCATGGTTTGATCGATGTAATGGATTTATGTGAACAGGTCTACTGAAGTTTGGAACAGAGATTGGACATACCAATGGAAGCGTAATTCACGCAGTGCCTTTACAAGGTACCCTTAGGTATTGAGCCATTACTGCTCCTTACATATTCACCTAGAGCCCATTCTTTTTCCCTCCTTCCACACTTCAAATGTTTTATGATACGTCCTGAAAAACCTGAACATATGAAACTAAGAACAAACAGAGAAGACACTTCCCAGTTTGAAGACACTGCAGTTACCGTTTTAATTGCAGAAGAGAAAAAGGAACAGCAAAAGCCAGATCCCTGGCTCTGGTGTAGGACAGGAGGATTTTGCTTTGCTACTAGCACACCTCTTTGGAAAAGTGCTTGTATAAGAGGGTAGGGGGAGTTAGCACCCAGGTTTCAGGTTTAACTGCAGCCTTACACATGAACACACCATTTTTTTTCAGGTGACTGCTCTTCACTAAACACAACTATTCTTTTTTTATCTGTCTTGAGGTGTCTCAGTTTCCTGAGCAACTTTTCATGTCCTGTTCTGACCCTCATCTACAAAGCTGTGCTCAGCACAGCACTCGCCCTTCAGAGAGAATCACTGTGTCTCCTACTCAAATGCCAGAGGAAAGAAGCCTTAAGAGTTCTGCGTTTATTTTCTTCTTCTTCTGGCAATATACACCGTGATTTAATCTAAAAATAAAGTAAGGTTTGTCAGGCAGCCTAGCTCTGAGCATCATAGGTTTTAAGTTAGACATGAAAATTCTGCGAAATCCTGGAATATGTTATGATAGCATCTTTAAAACAAAGCTGAAAGAACAACATATGACCTTAATTATTTAGAAAATAACATTATACAATGACCATCCTTCTTTGTTCTTTCTCCTACTCCCTTTCATGCCTTAAAACCAATCTTGGTGTGCTGACAGTAAATGTAATGCCGCTGAATGTAGGCCTGCATGGGCTTGATCATGTACCTAAGCATCCAAAATCGTCTTGAAGTTTGCCAAGTGCATGGATAGTACTGTGAAACCAAAAACCAGCAATCCTGTGCTAGAGATACATATCAAGAAGAATTACAAATCACACAAACAACTTTAAAAGGACAAAGCTGTCATGTTTAGCCTTGCATTGATTATTTAGCGACCTGAGCCTTAAAATCTGGCACTAATTGCTGAGTCAGAATCACAGACTAGTTTTATCCTACCCTTCTGCAGCAGTGGAAGGAGGGAAATCAATCAGATTACCATGGATTGAGCCTTCTTAATCTGAAATCCAGATGGTTTTGGCAATGAAATTACAATGTTACAGTGTCACCTGTGGAGTCAGCAGATGCCAGTATTATCTGAACCTGGAAAGTATTTAGAGAAACTTGGATGTTCAAATAGTAAATAGTGAAAAAGATTCATTAATTTTAGAGCACTGAGTGCTTTTCCACCTTAAAATGCACTGTTCTTTCCCATTCTGTGCAAAGAAGATGGTGCTGGAGTTGGCTTCTTTCAAGGAAACAATACAGCCAATTACTCATTGGGATCCAGCTGATGGGCTTCTGGATGAATGCACAGCTGCCTCACTGGAAATAGGTCCCAGAAATACATGCCATGCAACCTTCTGATGCCAGCTCCTGTAGAAAAGTTAAAAGTTCCATCTTCCTTCTGACATGACACATTTATTTATTGGACATGAATATGATGTTTCTGATGCAGTCATTGACAACTATGAGCTGATGTCAGCTGGTACCTACAGTGCTATGCCCCCCTCATCTGAAATCACTCTTCCACTGTGCTGCATGACTGTTGAACAGGATTCCTCCTCCGAAAGGTTTTCTTCAAGCATTTTAGTTTGAGACAAACCTAAAAAGGTACAGAGCACCTGCAAAATCTCCAGAGATTTCCAAAGCAGTGCTAGACCTCAAACTTGTGGAAGCTTCCTTCTCTTTAGAACAAATCAAATAGAGGAAAAAAAAAAAGGAATAAAAAATAAACAACTGCCAGTACACTGTGGACCTTATAATTAACTTAACCAGTATATTTCTGCATTCCCTGAGGTGCATCATAATGTGTATTTAATGAAATCCTCCTTTTCCCTATATCCCTAGCTATTCTATATACTATAAATTATGGATGAGCTTCTGTTTATATATGCATTCTTTATGCTGTAAAATAAAGACCACTAATACAGCACTTAAAACGCACCAGGGTGCCTTCACTCCATCAAAGTTTAAATTGGATATAATTTGCCAACTGGTCGTTTGCTCTCTGGCTGGAAGTGATGTATGGTGGGCAAACTGGACTGAGAGAGCAGAGAATCACCCACCCATTGCTCTGCACTCCTCCTATCCCAACACTGCACAGCCTTTGCTTATTGGTAATGAGAAACAGATGGTGCCATCCATCTCTTTTTATGAGATGAGGAAATAAAATATTCAGCCCTGTTTCACTATTTTTAGCCTGGGTGAGGGATCTCAAAGAAATCCAAGAGCGGAAAAAAAGGAGAAGACATTGTCTACAGCTACTAGCACACTGTGGTACTGCAGTTAAACAATCCGTACTATAGTTTGGAGGGTGTAAGGGAGGAGCTTTAACTTATTTAATTACTTTTTCAAAGCACGTGGATGAGCAGGGAGGTAATGCAGGGCTTCCAGAGTCTGCTAGAAGTTTCTGGCTCATATGGATGAGCTGCACACAAATAGCTGTGATAAAAAAGAAAAATTGCTTGGCAGGTGAAACCACAAGGAGATATCTGGGATTATTACAGCACCCTCTGACTCTGTAAGAAGTGACTATGGTAATAAAAAGCAATGCAAGAATAAACATGGATTTCTAAAGGCCAGTGTTACAGCATGCAATTGTCCTGAGCTATATATTACTAGTTTCACTGTGCTAGCAAAAGCACACATATTATCTTCTGCACAGAAGACAAAAAAATATTTCTTCTAAGATAAATTTTCAGTTTTAAATTATGAAATTCTGATAGCCTTAGGATTTGCTATCCTTATCTCCCTTTCCTCTACATGTCTGTCTTTCTGTTAATCATGTTTATTCTTTCCTTTTATTTAATCTATCCTGCCTCTGCTAATTTGTTAGCCTAGTACCAAAGAAATACTTGAACATGGAAGTTCTAGGTTAATAACCTTTATTGGGAAACAGTTTCACATACATAACTCTGACACAGTAATAGTCTCCTTGTATAGCTTTCATTTAAAAAAATGAAAATTTATTTTTGTTCTTCCTTCCCTTGGGATTGTTGTTGGCACTGTATGTACAAAAATCTTGGTTAACTAGGAACACCTGTGCTAATAAATCTATTGCTGCAGACCCCTTGGTACCATGGTGTGTACTAATATTTAAAGGTTTTTACTATTACAGGCAGGCCTCTGCCTAAACTAAGCCATCCCACACAGATCAGTGTTAGGATGTATATACACAAATCAAGAGTCTGGGTTTTTTTGTCAACATGTCATCAGTTAGGAACGAAGAAGATTTCACTTACTGTAGTGGAATCCAAGAATATTTGCTGTTACAGACTTGGACTCGAGTTCCTGGGAAGCAACAAGGAGCATTGCCTACAACAGGCATAGGGCCTCCCTGCCAGCTTCTGTAGAAGCTAGGTTTTATTTTGAAAAGAAAAATATTGCAATTATTTTGGCAGAACTTTCTCACATGATATACAGAAGCAAAAGAGATGTGGTTTAGCCCTGCAAAGCTACTGACAGATGCATGCTTTCCATTTGTCACTGGATGAGAACAAAGTGAAATGGAAAGCAAGCTCAGGAAAAGGAATTTGAGTTGTTTCAGCACTTTTGATGAGAATCAGGCAGGCTGCAAGTACTCTACGTTTGCTCTGCACAAATTGCCTTTCAGTAGACTTTTCAGCAGGCCCATGTTCTGTGACTTTAATTGTGCTAAGAGCCTAAAATAAGTGCAACTATCTTAGCTATGGCAATGACTGGATCTACACTTCCTTTACAAGGGTGTCTGGTGATACTAATAAAATTCTCCTCTGTTCCGAGCAAAGCAAAAATAAATATATACATACTTCAAAGCAGAACAGAATATGATAACACAACCCTAGCAAAGAAAAAGGCAGAAACTAAATTTATGGGAGAGACGAAACAGCTCACAGCAGATGGCCAAATGCATTCGTGTTCCTTAAAGCACTGTAGGAAGACAATTTAAACAAATGGTGAAAAACGTGCTGAAAGACCCTGTACAGATGTAGAGTGTCCTTATAAAATACTGGGCACATCTGGATCTCTCGTGTTGACTGATGGCTACAGAGGTTTTGAAGTTGCTTGCACCTTAGTGCAACATTTCTGCTTCTCTGGTGTTTTTCACAAAGTCTACTATCACTTAAAGCAATGAACCTCCCTCTGGCAAAAAAATCAGGACTAAATTATAATTTCAGAAGAGAATTTCAAAATGTGTAGATTTCAAGGTTAAATCTCCAAATGTAGAACAGGCTTCTAGTATGACTGAGGATTTGAACAGCATTTCTCTGAATCTTGTCCTTAAAATTCAGAAAGAAAACTCATTTGAGTCAAACACAAAATGAACTCTCTCTCTCATGGCTTTAATATTCCACATAGAACTAGGGAGTGACAGAGCAAAGCACTTAAATCATTCTCACCCTAACTTCTGATCACTTATTGGCACATTACAGGCAGTACTGCTTCATTTTGCAAATAATTAGAAGACTAGGATGCGAGTCTGTACCTCAGCAATTCTGGCCCACAGCCAATATTCTGGCATAAAACTGTTCTCACTGTGAGTGTAGAGGGAGCTAGGACATAGCCCATGTTCAATTCTGGTGGTTCTGCTTAGCAAGGGAGAGGTGGTTACTGCAATAGTAGCAGGACACTTGGGAGCAGCAGCCTAAACCACAGTGTCAAAATTCACTGGAACTAAATCATGAGTCACTGTTTTCCCTCACTAATTGTCAAAATGCTTGTCCAAGCCTACAGTTTATTTTCACTTCTTTTTACTTGCTGCTCCATTAAAACTGTTACTAATGCAGCTTGTCAGACTTTCTTCAGCTTTATATCAGGACATAAAGACATTGTGCTGAGACATAAGTAGAAGGAGGAAACACTCCTAAGTGTAAGACATAAATGGTGCTTTGCAGCTGAGTTTACTCTTTTGTTGCTGGTGGTGGATGTTTTCTGTAAGATGGCTAAGGAGAAAAAGAAACATTATAGAAAGCTAACTTTATACAAAAGAACATATAACTCTCAGCAAAGACCCACAAAAAAGTTAAATGAGCAGAAGAACTGTTCTGAAGAATAAACACTAAGGTGTTGAATCCTGTCAGCATTCAAATCAAGCAGTGAGACTGTTCATATCACAAACTTAGTCCTCCCCAACACAGTCACCAAAACAACACAATGTCTGTGATGTACCTCCATGGACCATGGGATGTTAGGAAAGCATGCAGCTGAGTGACAGTTTTTCCAGACATAGAATTAATTCTTGTTCTCTGCTACTAATTATTGTACCATTCCAGGCAGCAAGTCTGCTTATCCATGACTGCAGTCATCTGGTCTTGTGCACTAGAAAACCTGGATATCTGTGCTGTGCCACTCACCCACAAGGTGTAGGAGCCCCTGCGGCTCCCTGGGAATGTCAGCATGCTCTGGTCCGAGACGGCGCCGGACGCCAGGCCGCTGCTCCGTGACGGTGGCTGCCATTCCAGGTCGGCCTCGGCCTCAGCCTGCTCAGGTTTGCTCTTCTGCTTCTTTATAATCTGCAGGGTAAGGGAGAAACGGGGTGGGAGGGGACAGGAAAATGCTGCTTGGGAAATACTGTCTGAGCCATATGGAGAAGATCTAGATGAACCCTGTCTCAAGGCAAACTCCCCAGGAAAAGCATTTGACTTTCCCTTTGCTCCAGCTCCAGCTTGTGCAATTGCTTCTCATCTGAAGTCCTACCGCTTAAAGCATCAGTGCAATGTATAACTGTGCCTGCAGGAATACCAGAGGTGAATTGCATAAACATAGAAACCTGTTGCTACAGTAACACTTTAGCAGCATCGAAGTGTCAAGTATTTTCTCAGACAAGACTTTTTGCCAAGAAACATAAAATACTAGATAGGAGAGGAATTTCAAAGGCTGCCATGTCGTGCAGACACTCTAGTGAGAATAATGAGGTGGTCTAAGGTCTCTAGACACTATTTTTATTTTTGAAAATCTACGCCATCTTAAGAGAGAGTGAGCTCATGCCTCCCTACACTAACAGATTATATCCTGCTACACGTCATTTCCACAACTCAAATATAAAATATCTACAGAACGTTATTCTATGGCATAGAGGATCTTGTTAGGCAGCTCTTGACAAAAACAGTAGCAATTCAAGCTTGGCTGAGAGAGGCTCTGGATTATGAAAGATCCGATAAACAGACTTACTTGATACTCTAATATCACCCTTAAAAAAGAAGGCAGTGAGCTGTTGCTCTCCTGGCTTTTCTTGATAGCCTTATAAACAACATGTTCCTCTTCTGGTGTGTGATCCATACGCTATTAAATGCCACAGTCTATACAAAGATGTGGCACCTAGCTTATTTCCCACGGAAGGAGCCTAACTTAGCGGAGTGGTTACTTTACCAATCAGAGGACCTTAACAGTGCTCCATTCACGCTCATCTTGCCTTATTCCAAACTATCTAGACAAAATCAAGATCTATTTTTTCCTTCTAGTCCTCCACTTTCACTCTGTCAACCATGAGCTTTGCAGGAAGAAGAATGAACTTGACTTAAAAAGCCAAAGAATTCAGACACGCAAGGGTTCTGTGATTTTTTCAGTCTCTCTCACAGCACCATTAAGAAAATTCTGTGTTAATGATTGATGCTGTTTTCTTAGAATATGTTGCAGATGCAGGGTTCAGTAGAGGTTGTGGTCAGAAGTCATACTTTTTTATACAGGCAAACTTTATCTTTTGGAAAGTGATGTATATGGTTAAGAACTATACCTCTTGACATTAAAAAACTTTGTGCCTGTGGGGAAGTGAAATACAGATGTAAAATTCCATCAAGCAAAGACCTGCCCTTCCAAGAAAGGACATCACAAACCTCAGGGAGTGGTACCTCTCAGCTCTGAACATGTAGGACATCAGGTTAGGCACTGGATTGATCTTACTCATAAACTGATCTCTGTCAGACATAGCTGATGAAGCCCACACTGCCATAATTAATTTACTTTATTTTCTACACTTTTGTCATCCTTTTTGCTGTTAGCAGTGTTTGAGCTCTAAAACACTATTAAACATAGGGGGAAAAAGCATGCCATACCTTCTGCACAATGGTTGTGGCCAGCTCTTCTATGAGGTCCTCCTTGTGTTCCTGCAAGTAGCAGGCTTCATTCTGCTTGTCCTGCATGAAAAGGGTTATCGGTATTTGCATTTGTAAAATCACAGAAAAACAGCCTTCCCATAGAAAATGTACAAATTGGGAAATTGGTAATATGCCCTACTGGCACTGTGGGAAGAAATCACAGGCATTTAAAGGGCATGTCACCTACTGAAATGCAATGTGCATCTCGGATACCAGCTCAAAAAACCCATGCCCAACTCTTTCAGTATATCATGAGATAGTCACTACTTTGTCATGTTTTTGTTTATATCTACTTGGTTTGTAGCACTACCCAAATAAAAAAAAAATGAGTGTCCTATTTAATTTTTTTTTAAAGTCTTACCAGGCTGTCACTGTAGGTTTCTGCCTTAGAAATAGCTTCTTCCACTGCTTCCTCTGCAACACGTAATGCCACAGCAAGGGTATCCATCATGCTGTGTCCTAGATGAAGAACAAGATAAACCACCATGTTCTTCATATACACACATTTTGTACAATGAGCTCCAAAATTCAGACTCATATTCTGGACATGTATCCAAATCTTAAATTGTTCACGAAAAATTTATTTCCTCAATCCATAAATATGCACAGTAAAATAAAAACCTTAAGACAGAGAAATTTGTTGCAATCTCTAACTTTCTGCTTAAATATAAAACTTAGATACAATAAAACATGGTATTTTTTATGTCGCTTATTTTAGACAGAAAAAAAATACAGTAACTTCATGCCTATAAGGTGCACTTCTGGGTTTCGATAAAAATTTCAGTCAAAAGGGTGCGCCTTATACATGTAAAATTACTGTAATTTAGAGGAAATAATTGAAAGAAAATTTGTGAAGTTCCTATAAGCAGGAAGAACAAAATTTAAGAAAGAGGATGGAAAAAATATATGAGCATAGAGAAAGAAGTTACAAAAACTGAAAATCACAGTAGAATAGGCATGTAGTAGGTGTAATGCTGAAGCAAGATATCCCAGCATGGTACCCAAAAGACTTTTAGTTGCTTGCTGAAGGATTCAGCCAAAATATTGCTGGATTTGTGGACAAGATTTACCAGCACTCTAAGCTACTTGTCCAGTAATTCAAAGTGTAAGGACTGCTTTTTAATCAAATGAGATTTTAGCATCGTACCTTCTGTCTGTTGGTAGAAGGTAGAGTCACTGCCACAAAAGCTTCCTTCATTCTCAAAGCTTCCTTCATACAAACTTCCTTCTGCTAAAAAGGAAGATAGAATCATGCGTTATTGTATTAAATACCCATTAACAACAGAGGTATTATTAGATTCGAATATTCACTCAAGATAAGGCACTGCACACAGTGAGGGATAACTGGAAAATTCCTCCTAGCTGTTGCTGTTGGATAAATCATGACTGCAGCAGCTTTTCTACAAAACATGACTGCTTTTATATCAAAGACTTTTCATTAATTTTGAATGGAAAAACTATTACAACAGTAAAAACACAACGAAGAAGCTACTAGGCATAAAACTTACATGGCAGAATTTAAGTATAGGGAATTTGACTTTACTCTGACATTTGGGGTAGAAATAGATTCTGCATTTTAAAGGGCAATAAATAAAGCAAAACCCAGACACTTACACTAGCATTTATCTTCAAAGGGAACAAAATTGTACCTAACAGTCAAAGGGATAGCAGAAGACAGTTAGCAATGACATTTAGACTCAGAGGCCTTCCTTAGAAAGGTCTCACACCCGAGAGTGTACATGCCACTGCAACTCATTATTGCATCATTCACACTTATATTCAAGCACCTATTCACCGAGATTACAGTTAAAAAAAGGCAACACATAATATAAACGTTGCCGGCCACAGTTTTTACTTCCATTGTGCCACTTCTGCCCTAACAGAAACAAGAGTTACACATCCTCATACATATTTGTTCTCAGTTGTTAAGGTATCTTCTCGTGAAATATGAATTTGATACCCAAAAAGGAAAAACATTAATAAATGACAATTTAGTAAATAGATAGCTTCTCTCTAGAAGCTTTAATGTGAATTTTCATAGGAGACACCTAAAATTTCCACTCAGGACTAGAGAGTCTAGTTATCATCCCATATATTTTCAGAAAAAGACAAAGTAAGGGCTATAGAAAAATTACAGTCTGTCCAAATTTTGAAAGAAGTACAAGAGTAAATTATCTGGTCCAATAAATCCAGTGAAATGTCAAATATTCAGCTAGTTGTGTTCTAAGTAATTTGCTGAAGCTACCAGTATGACACCAAGCTCCACTTCTGCAAACTCATTTTCTGACTTCAATCACTCTTCTTATGGGGTGTGGCACTAGAACATCACAGCTAGGGGTGAATTGTGTCTTTGCTTAAAAGGTGGATGCCAAAACTTATCAGTATCTTTTACCTATTTACAAAAAGTATCAGACCCTTAAGGTGCAAAACTCTAAGTAAGAAAATGTCAGTTTTGGTCAACTTGGATACTGAATTGGATACTGATACAAATTTTGCCTCAAACACTACAGAAATATGCCTATGGTCAAATGTCAAATGCAAATCTATTTTCTCATTCTTTGACTACTCAAAATTGTGATAAATTTGGGGACACAAGCTAGAATACAAACTGCAATTTACTTTCTAGAGAATTCATCTCTATCAGTGACATAATTAAGATTAAACATTGTTTGAATTCCTAAACAGCTTTCTAGATAATTCATCCTTTTGTCACTCCACTGGAGTACTTCCTTCACAAACAAGAAAATTGCATTTAAAAAACTCTCTTAAAATAATGTCAGAATTTCCATTGTCTCAGTTTCTGTGTTATAGCAGATAAGAGTAAACCTTAAAAGAAATTACACAGCTATTCTTACCTATTGCATCAGAACAAAGTCCACTCTCCAGTCTATGCTTCTTGTACAAGTTTTTCAGGACCTTGGCACTTCCAAAACACTTAAAGCGGCTTTTGACATTATTATAGTACCAATCCAGAGACTGGATCCTTAGGAGCCTAAAGTAGAAAAATAAACTATGTATTTGGAATTATTCTACAACAAATAAATGTGGGAAAGAAAATATTTTAGATCATAAAACTATTATTTTTGAATACTTCTTCTACAACAAATAAATGTGGGAAAGAAAATATTTTAGATCATAAAACTATTATTTTTGAATACTTCTTTGTTGTTTGTACTTTGCAAGTGTCTGGTATAGTAAGGCAAGAAAAAATTAAAAAGGTTAAGCCATAAGTAAATATCTTCTTCATAGTACACTAGGGTTTGTTTGGTTTTGGTACTATCAGATGAGGTGGTCTCCCTTTTTACATTATAATGCTCACCCTACAACCTCTTAAAAATACAAACAAGCCTTGGAACAGCATAGGGCTTAAAAACAGCCTTTATTTACACATATTTACAGATAATGTAAGAACACAATCCCATCAATGTGCTACAAAAGCCCTCAGTTTACATGAAAATACATATTGCTTTTATCTGGAAAAACCAACAGAGTAGACAAAACCGAACAGAAGACCTCAAAGCAGAATGAGCCACAGTTTGCTTTCTAACTTTCCACAGGAAGCATCCCTGAAAAAAGTAATTCATCTTCACAGACTTGTCCCCAGAGCTCAGATACTTTATAAAGCCATAGGATTTATACAGAGTAAGCTCTGTATTTTTTCCAGTGTGGCATGTGGCAACTTGCTTCACCCATTCCTTCAGCAGTGCATGGAGGAGATCCTGTGCCATATTCCAAGGCAAAACAACCTCAGGTGACTGCTGGATAACCCACCGCAGACCTGAACATTTCCTACTTAGGATGTCACTGAGGGCAGAACCTAGGGTTTCACCTATAAATTAAAGCTGATTTACTCTTAACAGCAGCTTTAGGAGAACAGAAGGCTAATGTCAGTGTCCAGTGTCAATAGATGAACCCCTAAAGAAATGATATCACCACCAGGAGGGACGGACTCTCAGCATTTCCAGACTTCAACATATTTAGATGATTTAACTCCTTTTTTAAAATCCAGGGCCACGCATGAAAAACAAAATAAAATTACAGTCTCACTGTCACCTTTAAATCTGCCTTCAGGGACTCTGGACTTTTCTTCATAAAATGTAAGGCAAGTGACAATGTAGAATTTTTGTTTTGTTACCTACTGACAGACACGAAATGTAGTTCTGACTCAGCATCAAACTTCGGGAGACACTCAGTACAAACCAATGAACAAACAAACATGCTGAGCCTGGGGGTTCAACTACATGTTTCCAGTCTGAAACCAGACGTTTTAAGTTTCAGTATATTGATAAAAAGGAACATCCACTTCATGAAAAGCAGAACATCATTATATAGTCCACTTGTCTGCCATCCCCAGAAAGTGCTTAGTAGCAAACATCAGCAGTGGGAAATTAAAAATAAAAATCAATGAAGCCTATCGTATTCAAACTGTGAACCCCTGAAGTTACATTAGCTGCTCTACAGAAGACAACTGAAGAAAAAGCTCATAATGGAACAGAAGTTTGTTTCTGCGTCTGTCTCAGCAAGTGGATGCAGAAGAGATGTTTATAGATAATGTAAGAATATTAGCCCTTTAATATCTATTTGCACAGTAATATCCCAAGCCTAACTATGGCTCCCAGGAGGCTGATTAGTTCCAGTATTCACTATTCTACAAATATCACTAAAATGTGACAAGGGCAAAAATCCTTTTTTGTTTTTTTTGTTTGGAAAACATCCTTACATGTGGTGCACAGATGACTCTCATGAAAAACAAGTGTCCAGAGCAAAGAATGGGAGGAGAGCCTTAGTCTGTATATGAAGTACAGGGTTTCTGAATTCCCATAATTTTTGCTATCAAGAGATCTGCTATGCTTGTCCAAGACGTGATCCACTGACCAGAGCTTTGCTGCTGGCACAGTGATGAATCTGGACAGAGGAAAATTCCTCTCCCAAACCTGCAATTCTTTGGCATTTTGAGAACCTGTCTTCTTTGTGGGCAGGAAACATCTGGTCTCATGTAAACTGCACCAGAATATTATGCCTTCTGTTTGCTGAATTTCCTTCACTTTTGTCCACTGAGTTTGTACAGAATCTGACAGGGTAAGATTTCAGTCAATAGCACAGACTCACAATCATTATGAAGGACAAAACTGCATGACTGTGTTGGAACTGGCTCAGTCGGAGGTATTGACAAGAAAGAACGCTTTCTTTTCTGGACAGTAAATACAGTGTTCTCCAAGCTGTCCACAAAAAAGTATTGAAGCACCATCACAACTAGGGGACTCACAGCACTGGGAGCCCTCAAATATATTGTTTTAGGGCTTTGAAGATCCTTACTAACTCCCTCAGCATGTTTACCAAGTAATCTCAGTTGCACTAGCTCAAAATGCTATGCTTATCGTCTTGGAAGCCAAGTAAACCCAATTCTT
This sequence comes from Sialia sialis, assembly GCA_009812075.1. Classification (NCBI taxonomy): domain Eukaryota; kingdom Metazoa; phylum Chordata; class Aves; order Passeriformes; family Turdidae; genus Sialia; species Sialia sialis. The sequence continues at coordinate 45,072,782 of VRYO01002734.1, read as the reverse complement.
AATATTCAGGCAGTGACAAGATTTAAAAAAAAAAAAAAAAAAAAAAAAAAAAAAAAAAAAAAAAAAAAAAAAAAAAAAAAGTCACCCATCTTTGAATGTTCTGTGTGAGTTAAGATAGCCAGTTATGAATGCTGACCTGGCAGCTTGGGAAAACAAAAGATGTGATTCACTGCATGCTTCCTTCCTCATCTTTTTCCCTGTGTCACCAAGTTTTTCTGGGTTTGATCAATACTTTCTACATAAAAGCAGAAAGCTAACAGACTGTTTTTTTTGATGAGGTGAGAATGCTTTGCAAATAAAACAGGTATTTTATTTGTAGAGATAACATTTTCCATATGCAAACTTTGGAAGAGTCAAAAGAATAGAGATTATATGTCTCAAAGCAACAGTGAAAAGAGATGCTTGCCTCTTTGTACTTCTTAATCTGGTGTAAACACAAGGATTTTTTTTTTATTTCTATTTTTTTTTAGGTTTCCTTGTGTCTGCAGGATTAACACTTCGTGAGTAATCTAATCATCTCATGTTTCCCTCATATGAGCTGGATGGCTACCAACACTCCAAATCTATGCCTAGGTCCTGAACATGTTTTATAACAAATTACAATGCCTCCTCTAAAGCTTTTCAGCCTCTTAACTTTAAAATAAGTCACAATGTCCCTGCTGATTCCTCCTACAGAGAAAGGATTTGGAGAAGAGAGAACTTCTCTTATAGATACTAAAATAAAGGACTCACTCAGAAGATAAATAAGAGCATTTTCACCTAATTTCAAAATCCTTTAATGCTGACCTATATTTTAAAGCTGTTTTCTGCAAAAGCGGTCCATGAGTCCAGGATAATGAAAGACTATGACAGAGCTAGCATTAAATTGTTGGAATGAAACACTTTCCTCATTAGCTTTAACAGAAAGTATACAAGTTCTCTGTGTGAAACAGAAGTTCACATTTAAAGGATATTATTTCTCTGCATTTTAAAGAAGCGGGACTGGTTGAAGCCATTTCTTGCTCTTTCTGTGCAGCAAAGACTGTTATGTTTTTATTGATAAATAGCTTTAAACACTAAGGACATTATTTATGTTATATAATATTGCCACGGATTTGAGTTGCATTTTGATATGATTTGGGCAGAGGACAATACTGTGATTTTCACAGTCTGTCTTACTAGAAAGTGTGAAAGCCAGGATGATGCTTTTGATTTAGCATTAAAACTTCAACAAGTATTAAAAAGCCCCTATCCTTTTTTTAGCGCCACAATGTGTTTGTCTTAATCAAGCAGCACCATGAGAAGAGATAAGCCCATTAAAATCTTTACAATTTGTTTTCAGTACATTTCTTACCTGAAGCACCCAAATAGTAACGTTCTAGCATTTCCTTCAGGAAAAAAAAGTACACCAGCTGTGTTGGGAAGTGGGGACACGAACCACTTCCCTCATTATTAGTGATGAGCAGAGCTCAATCACGTGAAAGACATCACTCACACAGTACTCAAAATATAGAAGATTATTTAATGACTGATTTACCACTTTAATTATTATTTCTTCTCAAAAGTTGAGATATTTTATGTGGTCTAAGGGCAATATGAAGCTTCTGCGAGAATTTTTCTCTAAAAGCTACTACCAATTTAATATGTAAGACCTTAATCTCTATTCATAATACAAGTTGGTCTATGAAGAAGTGTTTTACAACAACATTTTTCCATGAACTTTGTGAGAAGTTTCCCCCCACAAGACAAACTACAGTAATTTCACGAATATAAGCCACACCTTTTTCATTGAAGAATCCAGCCTACCCCAGTGGTGCGGCTTATATTCAGGTGCGGCTTATCTATGGACAAATCCCAGCGAAACACCAACCCGGAAGTGAGAGCCGGCCAAGCAGAGTGGCAAGTGGGAGCCGCCAGGAGCATGAGACTGCCCGGAACGGGGGCTGCAAGTGTGCGGCCCGGCCCCTGTGCCACGGGGAGCCGGTGGGAACGGGGGATGGCTGGGAACGGGGGCTGCGCAAGGGCAGCCCGGCCCCTGCCACTGGGTAGCCGGGCTGTGTGGGGCTGGGTCAGAGTGCCCCACCCCCTCTGCCGTGTGAGTTTAAAAAAAAAAAAAAAAGGCGCGGCTTATATTCGGGTGCAGCTTATATATGGACAAATCCCGTGGTCTTCCCAGCTACCCAGAAGTGCGGCTTATATTCAGGTGCAGTTTATAATCGTGAAACTACTGTAGTTACTTACTAGTTTCTCTAAGTCAGGAGGTGCTTTCTGAAATCTTACAAACACATCATTTGTCAGGGTGAACACATAATCACTTGGATTTTCCTTGCTACTGACTTTCACTGGATAATGAAGCCTCATTTTAGCTTTTCATACTTGTGTTAAGAAATCTTCCATACTTTTGTGCCAACACTCAGGCCAGTAAACTATTGTAGTCCCTAAAATGCCATCCTGTGCTTCTTCTGCTGTGCCCATGACCTACTACAACATCCAGCTCCAGACCACTCAAGATCCGCATTCAGCAAGTGATTAGTTTCACTTAGCAATGGAGATGCTTTACAATTCTTGGACCTTTTTACTTTTGTGGATGTGACAACTTTTTAAAATTAAGAGAATCTAAAAGGCCAGTCAAATGCATCTCTGAAATACCGGAAATGCACAGGTCAGAACTGCTGCTCTGTGGGGATGCTCCAAAGTTCAACACAACCACATCAAACCTAAGATGTATTAGAAATGCAAACTGTCAGCGGAAAACCAACATCAATGTTTAGTTTTCACTCTTTGAAAGCATTTCCTGGGCTCACTGAACTGACTTGAGGCTCAGCCATGAGCGAAGTGATGGAGGGAGTGGGAGCCAGGAGAATACTCTGTTGAGCTTTATTGAGCTCTGTCAGAGCTGGGACACCGGTGGACATGACTCCCCCAGAGCAGACCTGCTCAGCCAGGTGCTGGGCTGGAGACAGAGCCAAGCTGCAGTTAAACACTCCTGCCTTTAACCCTGATGCTCCCCCACAGACGGTGACTGCTGCTGTGAGACTGACATCCTTGAAGCCTTGGCCCCTCCTGGGGAGCTGCACATCCATCTCCCTCTGGCTGCATTAGTGCCATGTCATGCATCAGTGGTTGGGAAACTCCAGCTAATATAGACCAAGCCATGACAGGCCCCCCCACCCACAGGCTCTCTCCCCATTCTGACTCACATGCAATATGAAGCTCAAGGCCTTTGTTTCCATTTCCCTTTCTTTCCATTTTCCCAAAGTGGCCTCAACCTGGTGCCCAAAGAAACAATTAAGATTTAACCTGTCACTTCTTATTTACTAGTTTTGGAGTAAAACTGCTTCAAAGTCAACATCCTGAATTATTGTTTCTCTGCCAATAGCAATATTTGCTTTTTCCTTTGGGCTGGTGCTTTAGAGCTTGTAATGTACTGCTCAGTATAAATTGTTGAATTAAAGGTTTTCTGTTTCTTTCAGTTTCAGTGAAATCAAACCTACTTCCAGGTTCATCTTCATTCCCCTCAGGATTAATCATTATAACACAAAACAACTACACACATGAATATCCTTCCAATGCTCAGTTCTCTAAAAGTCAGACTTAAAAAAACCATATATACTGAGAAAGTTCAGCACCCTGAAGCCCTGAGCAGGAACTTTGGCCATGCTCCTGTTATTTCAAGAGTGTACAGTAATTTCACAGTTATAAGCCGCACATGATTATAAGCCGCACCTCCCGGTAGCTGGGTAGACCACGGGATTTGTCCATATATAAACTGCACCTGAATATAATCCGCACTTTTCCCTCCCCCCTTTTTTAAAGCCAGGACCCATGTGTAACAAAGTAACAAATTAGGAACAGAATCCTGCTAGCACGGGGTTTGGTGTCAGGTGTTCAAGTTGCAACAGTTTTCATAGACCAGCGAAGCCTTTAAAGGCAGCCCCAGGCACCCTCCTGGCCGGCTCTCACTTCCAGGTTGGCATTTCATTGGGATTTGTCCATAGATAAGCCGCACCTGAATATAAGCCACACTACTGGGGTAGGCTGGATTCTTCAATGAAAAAGGTGCGGCTTATAGTCATGAAATTACTGTACTTTCCTGATTGTTTTGCATCTATCCCCTACTTATGAAAGGCAGTTAATTTACACAGGAAGAAAAAGCTCTTAATCATTTGCCCCAGTAGACCATTGTTAACTCTTTGTAACACTTCCTTCCCAAGCCTTAAGTTGAAATCCATTTTATTTTCTCCTTGGTGGCATTCTGCAGGTCACCTATCTCTCCAGAAGTGCTGTTTCAGAAAATGTCTTCCTCCAATTATCCACAGCAAAGGGCTGCACACAGATTACACTGTGACAGGTCAAAGCACAGCACTGAGCCATGCAGGTGTGTCACAGGAAAGGCCACAGCAGGGCACAATGAATTCACCGCTCTGCAGTCAGCAAAACCCAAGTAACAGCAGAGGGGAGACTCCATTGAGTCAAAGCACATACCCCAGAATGAAAACTGTCTACCCCACTGAAAACATCATCTGTCTTTCTCACAAGTGGAACAAAACAACTGTACATGACCCTCACAGTGAAACAATGACTTTCCTGTGCAGCAGACATGAACTTGGCCCAGTAACTGCACGGCAGGCTACAGTAGGTTAATTATTCAGAGCTCAACCAACAGGACAGTACCACACGGAGCATTTCCTAAAAGCCCACATTCTCCTAACCATTAACTGAGAAGTTTGCTGCTCCCATTTGGGTTTTTAAACTTCAACATGGAGCAACACACAAGAAATAACAAATTAAGGTTAGCAGAGTAGAAACAAAGATTTGTTTGTTTACAAAAGACAGCAGTATGTGCAACCCTCAGATTTGGTTACTGTCTCCTTTAACTTTGAAATCAGCAGTGAACAAGTTGGATGAGGGAAACAGTAGGTTTTACACAGAAAACCTACATACACTTCATGAATGCAAGAAAGACAAAAACTTGTTACAAGTTCACCTAATGCTGGTGATTGAAGGAAGTATTAAAACCTCTACCACCCTGGCCCTTTGAACCAAGTCTCAGTGCCTTTCCCAAGGGATATGACAAAGATTGCTCATAGCAGCATATGCCGAAGTGCAGGCATCACTTGCTGTGTTACGAAGCAGCCACAGTAAGTGATTGCTGGTTCATAAAAATAAGATGAGTCATACTAACTCAAATAAAAGGCTCACCTAGCCTTGTACTCTGTGTCTGGCCATTGGAAATGACATGGAAGAGATGAGAGGAAAGCTCCACATAAGCAGAGACTCTGTCTTCAGCACACTCAGCACTGGTCAGCTCAGGATTCTGTGCTTGACCAGTGATGACCATTACAACAAACAAAGCCTCAAAAGACACGTATGAATAGACTTATATTCCATAAATTTGGCTATACCTCACCTGAATCTAGGCATACTTCTGGGCCACTCAAAGCTCTCTGACAATCAGAGTATGCAGCTACTTGCCATATAGGGATGCTTCATCTTTTTTCACTTTAAGATCTAAATTCTGATTCTCTGGGTGCCTCATACAGACCTTGACATGAGATGCTGCAGCAAAGCTGTGTAACACCAACATGCAAAAAAGCTTTAGTGAAAATACAGGCATTATAGAACAGCTGAAGAAAACGGGCAAGTGATGTGCTGGTTTCAATATGAGTTAAAGTTCATGCAGAATCACATTTCCCTCCACTGGGTAACACTTCAAAACTCACTAAAAAGGGAGAAATATCTTAAATACGTGGTATGCAAAATCCACTAAAAACCCTTTCTCCACTGACATACATTTCTCTGTACCATAGGTTTTTCACTCATATGCCCAGTGGTAGACTGATCTGATCTAATCTAATCTATGTTAAAATAAACCATGAGATTGTTGATCCTTAAACACATCATTCAATTATTGGACAATAATCAGTATGCAAAAAATCAGGAATCAATGTGCCTGTAACAGCCGTTTTGAAAACTAGAATGGAGAATATTCCGGGCCCCTCTTTTAAGAAAATCACAGACTTAGCCCATTTTATTACATAAAAGGAAAAAAAAAGGAGAAAGATTGATTGATACTTGTAATCTTTGTGCTAGTTTTTCCTCTCATAGGAAAACAGACACAAGAGTAGAACATGTCAGCATTTAACTGAGCTATTTTGCCCTGCATTTTCCCTGTGCGGCTGTAGGTCAGTATTCCCTGGCTCACAAATAAATACGTGCTTGACATATTAACATGACCTGCTGCTCACAGAAAGTGCATTTTGTTTTAGGGCAACCCAAGTAAAACACAGATCTTGCAGCAGTTATTAAAGTCAATTTTTAAAAAGAAGAGCATTTTCAAACCCAGCGCTTCACTGTAATTTAGCTGACTATAAACTCCAGGGGTGACAACATGATTGTGGAGAGTTAACAGCAGTTAAAGCAGTGACCTAAGAAGGGGCAGGACCTCTCTTCAGGCATCTACCAGCAGTAAAAGATGTAAGAGGCCACATCCAATACAGCTCCTGACATTATCTCCGCACGAACTTATAAAATTTTGCCATAACAACATGCTTATAAAGATATTTGCCATGTCTTACAGCCATTAGTGAATGTTCTTTCCCCATTTTTGCCTTGTAAAGTGAGCCTCAGTTAACTGATATTTATTTGTTCAGAGCTGACTTATGAACTGTGAAGTTCAAAAGGCTGCATTGCAGGGGAGCTTGCAGAGAGCTTGCAGTACAAGTTACTGCTGCTTTCAAAGCCACTCTGGCAGAGCCCTAGGCCATAAAAGAAATGGGATCACATTGGTGTTCCCCTTGGCCCCAAACATTATGAGCTATACCTCTATCACCCCCAACAGATATACAGGCAGCTTCTTCTTAATGACTGCTGATGCTGCAGAGCTCCCCAGCCATCCACAAATGTTTTCCTATCCAAATGTTGAAAGGTTTTCTTAACATTTAATCTGAACTTTCTTTGTTTCTATTTAAACAAGACAGAGTAAGATGTTTGCTCTTTTGCTTTATCTTTTCTTTTTTTTTTAAAAAGGCTAACAAATCCTGTTTCACCTCAGATCATGCTTTCTAGTCATCTAATCATTCCCAGTGTTTCTTTTCCTGGGATGAGCATGAAAATACCCAAGCAGTCTGTATTGTCCCCGAACCATAATCTGAGGCCATACCTGCACTCTATCATGAAAGCCAAATATGACTGTGGGGATGTGACTCTGCACAGCACAGCCCCAGTGGATGACATCCCACATGGAGAACACCAGATATGCAACACTGATCCTGAATCTGGGCTACACAATGCTGTGAGTGTACACATATCCCTCAAAATCTTGCTGAGACTTGCACCATAGAAATTGCCAACTCTTTAGAAAGAAAGAGCTGGACAAACTAAGTGAAGGTTTTTTTCAATCCACCTTTTCTTTAAACTGATAATTACATGGATGACACTTTCATAAATGAGGTTTAAAGTGTCTGACTCTGGTATTTAGCTGTTACACTTGTTACTGATCAGCAAATAACTCTGTCACATAGGAGAACCATGAAGCTGTCCTTTGCAAGAAGACTTATGGTCATATCTGTAACACTACCAACTCCACCTGCACAAAAAGCCCAGTTCTCCTCATTTGACTCTTCCTTTCACTTCTGGATTGGTGTGTCATAATCCCCAGATGTTACTGCAGTCACTGTAGATCATTCAGTGGCCAAAACTGGTTTGTAGTCTCCTCATCACCACAAGTGTAATTGGAAAGAGAGAACTTGCTCCCTTCTTTTCTCAGTCTTTCTACATGTTTCATTGAATGCCTGGAAATTTCTTCCTCACTACACTGCCAATTATTTCCTTCTTAAGCCTTTCATTAAAACACAGATCTTTACACAGCTCATTAATACTGCCTGTCAACTCAGATGAAAATTAAGTAACCACTGTATATATGAAACTGAATGGAAACAAGTCCAAATCCCTCTGTAAAAGCTGGAACACTCAGATACTGCACACATGCAACATTCCATATATTTGCTTCAAAGTGCTTTTTTCAGGATACATTCCTGACATATGTATATGATCCATGGAATTTATTTCATTATGCAAAAATCATGGAAATAAACAACATTATCTCTAGAAAAAAAATCTTCCCCCTTAAGTAATTTCACCCAGAAATTTCATTTAATGTAAAAGCTGTGTTAGGTTTCTTTTTTTTTTTTTTGGTTCATCTTAATTTGCAGTAAAATACATTTGCAATATTGCACTATTTTTTAAAGGAAAGGCATTTTATAACCTGGCTATCTGGTACCACATACTTTTCTAGGAAAATCATAAGAACTAATCAATACTAAATCATTAGTAAGTTTATGACACTCCCAGGTACACAACATGCTAAAGCAAAAGCAAAGAAATATGAATCAAAACACGTTATTACAGCTACACTGAACACACATATATTGGCTGTCCCTGTCATATTTGTTTCTACTTGCTACAATGCATCAGCCTAATTTTTGTTTCAGATTTCTGAAAAAAGACACACAAAAAGAAAAAAATCCACACTGACAGTACCTCAAAACGAATGCATACTGCCGCTTTTCTTAAGAAATAACAACAGCAACAGATACTTATAAATTCTCAATTGGAGAGACATTCATTTCCTGCTGTTCTATTAGTACAAATTTATCCTTTGCATCTACCCACTGAAGTGAAGGAAAATTCATATGAAAACCTTATGTAAATAAACTTCTGAATGCAGAGAGCAACATCAAAACACCCTCAGGAACATTTGCTCATTGAACTTTGCATTCATGTTACTGAAACTAAAGTTACTTACAGTCAAAATACAACTGAATATAAATGGCTACGAATAAATAAACCATTCACCCACATGAGAAATGTTTTCCATAATCACAGCAGATATCAAATGAAACTACAGAGCATAAAGACACTTTGATTAGTTACTCAGATTACCTAAGTGAAGGCTTTTCTTTCTGTAAACTTCATTTTTAATCCACAGATTCTTGAAAAACAGCTGAAGAACAACGTAAGGTTGATGAAGCATAAAAATTTTCACAAAAGAGATACAAACTCTGCTCCATCAGAAAAAAATACCAGAGGATAAACCATGCAAATTAATTCTGTAATCCTGATTAGAAAAATACGTAGCGCTTTTAATATAGAGCTCAAGAACAGCAAAAAGACAACAATCCTCTGCTTGAAGGTCTGTTTCTGTTCTTCTGTTTGGAGAAAGCTGTGAACAAAACAGCTGTGAAGTGCCAGAAAAGATGAGAAGATTAATCACCACACAAAATCAAAGAGAAAGCTGGGCTCATTGCAAGATTATTAAGGAAAGAAAGAAGGAAAAAAAGTGAAAAGTAATTTAAAAATACTTTGCTGGGAAGCGAAGAGATGCAATTTTGGTTCCTATCCTTTGTACTGGTTACCTCACCCAACAAGCTCAACATCTGCTGGAGTAGACTGCACTGCTTTTTTCCAGGAGCTGTGCACACAGTGATTCCACCATCCCTTTGTGAGACAACATACATGTCGCTTTGCAGCTCCACAAGCCACAGAATAGCTTAAGGAACACACTGGAGGCACTGCTGTGTTATCCAGCAGGAGCATGACACCTCCCGTGCAGGTCCCTAGCTGGGAGGTGTTAGGAAAGTATTTCCTCACTACCCACCTACCCATTGTGGTAGGCAGAAGAATTAGATGGAGTGATGTTGCACTCCCTGGAGAGCAAACTACCCAGACAAGGTTCAGTTGTTTATCTAGCAGTTCAAGGAGATTTCCTTGAATTGCAGTGAAAAATGGACTAGAACTAGAATAGCCCCAGGGGGTGGGCTCAGTCAGTCGCTGCACCTCAACATCTCTCCCAAACAGACCAAGGGCAGCACATCAGAGAGTATCTGATGCTGTAAAATGGTACCCTACTGCTGTGTGCACTTACCACTCCATTTCTGCTTTTCTATCTGTTGTGCTACTTATGCATGGAGCTCACTGATTAAGCCTTTAAAACACCCAGGGTATGACAGTTGGGGTTTTTTTCTCTTCTAATGATTTGTTTTTTCAAACCAGCTCCACTGCATTTAAAATAATGAGGTTTTTCGGGTTGCACAGAAAATATTTTTAGTTAGAAGCTTTATTGTGCAAGCTGTCTAGGAGTCTGACAAAAGCTAAATTCCAGCTTATGGCTGAAAACTGTAGGAAAAATTCCAAAGCCTTTATAAATTATACAAATGAGACTTTAATCCCAGCTGGCCTCACTGACAGGGGCTCTACATCTGGGCACACATACAAATGTACTTTTCATATGGATTTTTGGTTACTTGAATAATGAAAAATAAAAATTAAAAAGAAAAAAAAAAAAAAAAAAAGGAACCAAACCCAAATCTCTCTTTTTATAAATGCTCCCATCAGAATAATAATAAACCAAGCACAGATTAGCCAGACTGTCAGAGAAATACAGCTGTTTCTCAAAACTGTTCCTGCTTCTGGGTAAAACTGATCAGCTGTCCAGAGGATTCAGTTCCCTAACATCAGAAATCTTCGAAACCATACAATCCTCCTGCATTCTCCAAGGCAAGCTTATTCTCATCTGCAGAAGACAGGGGGTAGCCTCATAGGGCCATCCAGTTGTGATAAGATGCCTGTGTGCATGATATTAGCAAGTTTGATCAACCAAGAAAAATGGGAGGAACTAGACTAATCAGTGTATGAACAGGAGGGATGGAACCAACTACCCTGGTCATGCACACACTGATGCCAGAGTGCAGTGTGCCTTTGAGTCCCTTGGTGCTGTCCTCAGCTGCTGGCAGTGAATGGAGAGCAAGCATCAAAGCCCTCTTCAGCTACATCCACAGGCTCAGCTGAGAAGAAACGCATACCAAGAATTTCTGAATTTCCATCAAACTCCAATTAATATCTAGTAGACAAAGGATTGATGTTACTTGGCCTACACATCTCTTCCTGCTTTAACTGTGAAAAGTATCACTGCCACAGGTTTTCATGTTTGATTAAGGTGAAGCCACAGAGGTAATTTTGAAGAATAAAGAAATCAAGTCCTTTCTAACACTTTTCCAAACATGTTGCTTAAGCCCATAGTGAATACAGGGATTTAACGAGGAGGTCCCACTGCAATAAAAGGAGGTATCTTGGGCATTCCTCCGGTGACACCAACAGAAGCCATTTCTCATTTCTGTGACATCATTTACTCTCACCTTTCTTCAAAGGAGACAGAATTTAGGCCAATTCTCAAGCAGAACTCCTCTCAGAGAGAAGAGAAACTTGACATTCCTTTTTTGGGGAAGCAATCCTAACTACTGGGATCACCCACTGAGCAGGCTGGTTGTAGTCTGAGCTTCCAGCTGCTAATGGCTCATGATACAGGCTGCCAAATGGCTGCTGAGCCCCAGTAGGCTGGAGACAGAGGAGGATGCATGTCTGTCTATCCTCTACAGCTAAGGTAGATGCCTTAAAAACATGAAAATCTTTCTTCACTTTGCATACACATGGTATTTTGTTAGCTACTATGGGTAACTCATGATGCTCCTGCCTCTTTTTCTTGTTCTTTTTTTCTCCATTCTTCTTCCTTTCCTTAGGACAATGTGGATAGGATTATCCTACAAGGTAGGATAAATTATTTGCTTGCATAACTGAAGACAAATTTGCAGAGTACTAGGGCAGGCAGGCAGAAGGCATAACAATAAGAATGTTCCAGTGTATGTGTTGGTTCATTAACACAATCCTCTTCTAGGAGGTCAGACTACAAGAACCCACCAGGCCAACAGAACCAGGGATATGAAATGTCCAGTATACATAATGCTTAAATTTTATCCCACAGAGGGTGCAATTTTGCATTTGCCCTGTTACAAAGACAGTGCAGTTGCTAAAGTAATTTCCATTACACAAATATCCATGAGAAAATAATTAAATGATCATTTTTAAGGAATGCTTTTTATGGATTGGGCACACATATTTTCAATCAAAACAAGTTAAAATTATTTTGGATACAGAAAAGCATTTAAAATCATATAATTGAGACACAGAACAGATTAGTCTTTAAGATGACAGATTAATCTATATGGAGTTGGATACATTAAATCTGGTAACTGTGTAAAGGAAAGTGAAAAGATAGAACAAATTATCTCTTCTAGATATGAAACAAACAAATAAATACGGACTACTCAAGGGTGTTTATCTTCCACTTTTTCTTTAGTTATGATGAACTTTCATTAAAAAAAAATATTCTTACTTCCTTCATAAGTTCATTTTCAAAAAGGAGTACAGACCTCAGGAGAAGAAACACCATGGAAGGAGGGACAACACAAAAATCAGAAAAAAACAGAAACCGACATTGAGTTTCAAGATGACAAAAAAGAAGTCATTCTTCTCCACCAGTCCCCAAAAGTAAGAGGCTGTATTAATATAAAGAGTATCTACTTACTTTCAGCATATCAAGGAAAGTAATGAAAGGATCTACACAGACATCTGACTCCTAGAATGAATCATACCTTGAATAATGACAGGTTAGTAGTGCTGCTTTAAAATACTTGGGTATTATACATCTAATCCATCTCAATACTATTAAATAATGCAATTTGAGATAATAATAATAAATATACTCTGAAAGGTGCAATAATGGAATTACTTATTAAGTATATCAAGATTTTCCAGAAAATGTCAAGAAATAGAGTTAAAAACAAGAACTTTTAAAATAAATAGTAACCAAAGTATTTTTGCAGATCAGAGCCAGCTACTGTGATACAACCTATGATCCAACTCCTAATTTTTTTAGAGATTAACTCTCTAAGGGGAAAAGTGCAACAATTCTATGGTAGGTGAAACAGCTAGTAAAACTATTTTACATATACCCTATTTTTATGTGGCATTTTGTATGTGTTTTTACTACTCTTTATAATCAATAAGTACAGTAATTTCACACTCATAAGTCGCACCTGCTTATAAGCCGCACATCCAGGTAGCTGGGAAGACCACAGAATTTGTCCATAAATAAGCCATGCTGGGTGATAAGCCGCACCTTTTTTTTTTTTTTTTTTTTTTTTTTAAAGTGAGGATCCATGTACAACAAAGTAACAAGTTAGTAACAGAATAGCGCGAGCGTGGGGTTTGGTGTCAGGTGCTCAATTTGCAAACAGTTTTCACAGACTGGCAAAGCCTTTAAACACAGCCCCAGGCGCCCTCCTTGTGCTGGCTGTCGCGGCAGCTTGCCAGCGAAGCTGCGCGAAGGCAGCAAAGCCGGGCTGGCCACGCTCCCCAGCTCGGTGGGCTGGCCACGCGGAGCTGGTGGCGGCTCACCACCCACTAGCCAGTGGCTCCGGCTTGCCACCCGCCCAGCAGCGGGTCTGCGGCAGCTCCCTCCCCGGCTGGCTCGCACTTCCGGGTTGGCATTTCGATGGAATTTGTCCATGAATAAGCCACATCTGGTGATTAGCTGCAATTCCGGAATCGGCTCGATTCTTCAGTGAATTAGGTGTGGCTTATCAGTGTGAAATTACTGTATATACAATATACCACAGTTATTTGAAACTTACTACCTTATTGACAATAGTGCCATTATTTTAAAGTAATTAAGATCTTCAAAAGGCAGCCAACTAAAGTCTCAAGTACTAAATAAAAGAAAGGGTCAAATATCCTTTAAACTCACTAAGGCACCAAAAGACTTGCTTCCATTTACTTTGGAAATCAATGTTGAGAAAGGAACTCAGACATCTTGACTCAAAGGCTTGTTTTTCCCACTTGAGTTGACCCCTCTCCCATTCTGAGTCAATAAACATTTGTCTTAAAGCTCCATTTTCATATTTGTTCAAATTAGATATTTTAGATTAGATGCTTATTGAAAAGGAAACCAACACTCTCAAAAATTTACTCAAGAACTGTGAGTGAGATCAAAGGGTCGACTAAGGCAGTATGACAATGCGTGCAATCCTCTTCCAAGTCCAGTAGACAAGCATTTCTGAACTTGGAAACAGCCTGCAGCCAAGAATTTTGCAGATTGTTTTGTTCAGATACACGGCAAGAATTATTAATGGTTAAATATATGATGGCAGATGCAAATCTTGAAAAGTGATCATTTTCATTAAGCCTACTTAGCACTGATTCTGTTCCAACAGCTTCACTGCTGTGCTTCAAAATGTATCAGAGCAGTAAAACATTTCTATTTTACAGTCGAGGAGCCACAAACACATACCATGCATCCCAGCAAACTCCTGCCATAAAATCCCTTCATGCAAGCCTGGGTGTCCTGTGGCCCAAATATTGCCTTTATTCTCGGAGGATTTGGGATGACACAGGAAAAGCTCCACGCCCACATCTACAGGCTTCTGTAAGGTTTCTCATACTACCTCATTCAGAAAAGATCATCATTCCTCAAGACACCAATTATCAGTGGGGAAACATATTCTAGAAATATTTTTGGTTAGTGTGATCAAAAAGGCTCAATTTCCCAAGATATCACAGTAGCAGGAGTCATGTCAGCCTATATTCCCTTTTTATAAACAAGACCATCACTCCAAGTTTGGGCTTATTGAAAATTACTGAATCCTAGGATATTTGAAAGCTCCATAAAGTAGGAGACTGCAGAAGAAAAGGAAATTGTCTTCCCTCCTGATACCACCCTTGGATCCAATGCTACCTCTCAATCCACCTGAAGCATGTTACCTTGAGGAAAAGTCTTTGATCCTGTTGGAAAATAATACTTGCAGACATTTCTGTGTATCATTGATATCCAAATGTGTCTGCCACTGTGCCAGTAAAAATGTACTTGGAAAATTAACATCAGGACTCTGCTTTAACCTTTGTATTACCATGTGAATTCAAAACAAATCAGCCTCTGTAAGTCATTGGTCAATACAAGGGGATATGAGGACAGCAAATCACCATGAAAAACCAAGTGATGGTACTGACACTGTCATTTCAGACCATTACAGAAAATAATTGGAATATCCAGCTCCCCTCTAAACAGTCCTCTCCAGACACCCACATGTGAGCTGTGAGGCACGGGAGGGAGCACACGGACACGCAGCACAAGACACGTGCATATGTTGTGTAGCACCACAGGACTGCAGCAGCTCTACACACTCTGCAACTACAGAAGACACATTCAAGACTTGGCACACCAAACTACTGCAGCCATAATCACAACACTTCATCTGGGTTATGTCCAAGTTGCCCATCACTCAAGGCCTGCACTTAGTGGTTATTTTGCACAATGAGGAAACTTAATTGTTAGAGGACTAAAGTTTTTCACGGGAGATTTAACTTCTGTTAACCAAACCTCTGACAACAAAGGAGCAATATGTGGCTGCATTTGAAAGTGAGTGACTTCAGTAGGAGGACAGGGAGGATGAAGAGAATATAGAAAGATTTTTCCAGCATTAATTCTTCAAACACATCATCACCCAATTTGTATGAATGCCAGCATCTGTTTTTGGCAGACTACGTGATGTCTTGTTGTATTCTACAGCCAATTTGTTGACTCTAATTAGCAATTTGGGAATAGAGTAACAAGAAAAGAGAAATAAAAAATTAGAGTGCACAGTGCCAGTTACTATAGTGAGATATACATGCTTTCATTATTATTTTTTTAATGCAGCTGTACATAGGTTGCATCCAGCTGTTTCTTTAAAACCAGACATAAGTAGTTCCACAGAAGAGAATAGCATTGTTTACATTGGAAAAGATCTCTAAGATCATTGATTCAAATTGTTAAGCTAACACTGCCAAGTCCATCACAAACCATATCCTTAAATGCCTCTCTTACATACCTTCAGGCATGGTGATTAACGCATCTCCCTGTGCAACCTCCTTTCAGGGAGTCCTAGACAGCGATAAAGTTTCCCCTCAGCCTTCTTTTTTTCAGGATAAGCAACCCCAGCTCCCTCAGTCTCTCTTCATAAGACTTGTGCTCCAGACCCTTCCCTAGCTCTGCTGCCCTTCTTTGGACACACTCCAACATCCCAAAGACTTGAGACTGTGATGACTAAGCAAGGAAAAAGACAAGAGACACATCTGTCTGTTTGTTTTTTTTTTCTCTGTTGTAACCAAGCTTCTTTCAGGGATATTTAGACACAAAGTTGCAGAAAATGGAATCTTTCCTGGGGTTTGCTATACATTGTTCATAATCCTTTCCTTCATAAAGAAGGTCTTTTGTGGCCTTACGCCAAATTTCTCCTATTTGAGAGAAAATAATTTCTGTCATAGCCAGAAAATGAATAGTTCATCACCTCTCTTCATCCATGTAGCTGGGCGTAGGGACTCTCGCTGCCTGCAAATGGGCTGTTTTGGCTGAAGGAGAAGAAGCAGGTGACCTCACATAGTATCTTCAGCTGCCCATTGCTTCAATGAATGAACTTCCAGCTGGCAGCTATGACTCTCCTGAGTTTCCCCAAAGCCCTGCCTGAGCTCATGCAGCACCTGACTAAGCAGGAGCAGCAGCCAGATCCATGATCTCTCATGGGTCCATGGAGGCTCCTGTTTCCTCTGAGTCTTAGGTGCAAGACCTGGGTACGACTTCTCTTTGTGACCTGTGGCTGGAGAGCCATTGAAGAAAAGCAGGCTCCTCCCCTGCTTTATGTATCACAAGTAGCAGATGCCTCATACAGGAGAATGCAAAAATCAAGTCTTCATTTTAGCCTTCCTTCAAGTGTATTTTGAAGAGCATTTTGCAACCTCTGTTCCCCTTACACATGAAGGGGGTATGGGATGGCAATGGAAGTATCAATCAATGCACCCTAAAAGGATGGATGAAGCACTTTGGTAAGAACATCTACCCCAAAAGAGTTTCTGACCAACTTAACCACAACCAATACTGACACTTAGACCTTCCCCAATGTCCTGCAACATTTCCTCTTCACTGTCTTCAATGTTTAATGCCAAAATACTCTGACAGATGCAAAAATATAAAAGGAATCCTCTGTGCTTCTGCCACTGCCTTTTCTCTACTCTTAAAACTCACTTTTTTTTTAAATTTTTGGTAAAGACAGCTGCTACCACAGCTTTTGTTGATGTCTGAGTGCAGAGAACCTGAAGTGGCACAGGTGGCCATCAGTGCTGAAGCAATCTTTCATAATTTCTTTCTCAACAAAAGCAAATATATCTTAAACAGCTGAAAAGGAGAGTGAGCCAAAAACTTGCAATGGCTTTGGTAAGAAGGGCCATTAAAATGTCACAGATAGTGGCTAGAGTGCTAATGTGGCATTGACGAGCACATTAAAAACCACAAAGAATACACAAGTACAGTAATTTCATGTGTATAAGGTGCACCTTTTTGACTGAAGTTTTGAGTCTACCCTGGAAGTGCGTCTTATCAGCTGATGCGCCTTACATATGGACAAAGTTTGGAAATTTGTCAACCTGGAAGTGCGAGTCATGAGCGCCAGGGGCTGGGCCGCAGGAGGGCAGCAGCAGGGGGCCAGGCAGCACCAGGGCAGCGGTGGGGGCCGAGTCGCTTGCCGGCAGCAGCGAGGGCAGGGCTGTGCCAGGGAAGCAGCAGGGTCCGAGCCACTCACCGGCAGCAGTGGGGGCCGGGCAGTGCCAGGACAGCGGCGGGGGCTGGGCTGCTCGCCAGCAATGGCTGGGGCCAGGACATGTGGTGGCTGGGCCGTGCGCCGCAAGAGCCGCGGCAGCCATCAGGAGCAGGAGGGAATGCCAGGGCCCTCGGCATGGGGAGGTCACCTGGGGCTGTGT
>VRYO01002734.1:44987031-45051053 GCA_009812075.1 Sialia sialis | reverse complement strand
GACTGCATTTTCATTGCAATCAGAATTTAAGACTATGCCAGTTTACAGAACTTATATGTAGGTAAAAAGGAAATATTGAATTTGGAGTAAGGATGATTGCTCTACTGAAAAAAAATTTCAAAGCATTTGTTCTGAAAATCCTTCTTACAGTGAGTAAATCTCTGTTATGTAGGAGAGAAGACATTTGGAAATAAACCTGCAAGATTTCTGTAGAAGAGAAATCATATCTTTACAGTCCTACAGATTAAAAGATATTTCTAGTACCAAAGTTGTTCATGTCTTGTTATTCCCAAAGCCTGACTGTTTGAAATAGATAGGTCAGCTTTATTTTTTGATGCAGCTGGTTTCTAGAACACTCAGGATTATGTCCAAAATGAACAGATACATTTCTTCATTAGAAAGTACCATAAAATCACAGAATGAAAAAATATTCCAATAAAAAAACCCCTACATATAGGCTTATCCTCTTTATTCTACATCAACACCTCTGTTAGCATCATCACTATTTAATATTTATCTTGGTGTCATTACAATCAGAACTTCATTCCTGAAACTGCATATATTCTTCTACCTCAGTGGCTGTAGGAAGACATAGGGGTAAAATTCACTAAAAACTTTTACTGGAGCCTTTGGTAAGTCATAATACACAAAAAGCTCCTGCAGAAGAATGGAAAAGTGACCACCAAATCACAAATTTCTAGAGCCGCCAGTAATGTAAATCCCAGGGAGAGACATTCTCAAGAAAGCATGTTGAAACCTATGTTATTTAGAAAGGCACTTAGGCCTGCAATGGAGGTACAAGGCTACCAGCACTCTGAAGCAGTATCAGTAACCCAGAAATAAGAGTGGTAGCTATCCTTAGCTTTCAGTACAACAAAATCTAATGATTTTTTTATCACTTATCACAGCACACCCATTTACTAATCATCGCTAAAAGTATCACTGTTTTTCATCTTAGGAATAAGATGGACAGAACACATACTGGTGTTTGATGCTGACATTTCTGTTTCAAACCAAGTTGCTTTTGTACCAAAGTGATGTTGCTTGTCCTCCCTCAGTCTCAGGTGTACCACTTCTCCTCCACTGTCATTTCTTTTTACTGCCATTAGACCCGAGTTCTTTCGAGAACGGCAACTACCAACTCAGCCCAACACAGACAGAGCTGCTGCCTGTGTACCAAGGCTCTTCACTGTGAGAAGCCAACTAGCCCAGAGCCTGCAGAATCAGTGGCATCTCTGACTTCAGGAAAACTCACCTACTACACACCATTGGTGCATAGCCCCTGGAAGGCCAGGATCATGGATACTCAGGCACCCTCAGTGCTTGTGATGGGTCACTGTCCCAAACCAGGGCAAAACACATGCAGGTCAACCAGGAAAGAAACCAACTCCAGCAGATACTTTCTGTCCCGTAACACTCTCCAGACCTGGAGTACCATGCAGTGAAAATAGATCCTTCCTTTTTACTTTGGTCCTGCTGTTCACTGAAAAAGCATAACTTACGCATGTGTGTTATTTCAGATGTAAAATCTGGTGGCTCACCTTGGCCAGCAAGCTTTCAGCTGTAGTGTTTTAACATTCTTATTGTTGTTTGTGGCCCTTCTAGAGAAATAAAGAATATGAATACACATACAGAGCAGAGAAAAACTTTGCACTACAGGACTTCAGGCAGAAGCTGAATTCTCCAGGAACTGAGTTCCCATAAAGCCATGAGAACAGAGAGATACTAGGTTACAAATTCTGCAGCACTGAGCACTGTCGAGTACAGAATAGATACATTGTCTAATTTCTAGGTAAAGCATAAGATAAATCAACTGCATGCTTTTCCAGCCTCCAAAACATAGAGTCCTTTAGCAGCATCAACACAAGCAGTCCCAAACAGCCCAGTCATTCAGGACTTAGATTTAAATCCTACAGAAATATTTAAGGTGTTAAAAGGAAAGAAAATATTTGAGTTTAAATTAGTGACCTCCAAAAAGGGAAATCCCATCTCGGTTCCTTGACCTGTGTGTTAACAGGCACAAGCACATTCTTCCACATGCTGTTGATTTATGAGTGAAGTGTGTGGTGACAAAGCTGAAAGGGGCACAGATCCATTGCTCACATCCATGCATCTGCACCAAACAGAGCAACATATCATCAAATGCAGCAGCACTGAATGTCATTATGACACAGGAAGAAGGAAATCCACGCTTCTTCCATCTATTACTCCTTCCTCCACCTATTACCCAGGTATCTGGCACTTGCCAAAAAACATGTTCCAGAAGATGCTAACAAAGGGATTCATCAGAGAGGCTTGTACCAGCATGTGACCCTCTGGCTCATACACACTGTGTTTCCTCTACAGAAGACTGGTCAAGTCATTCACCAGCTCTCCATTACTGCTGGTGGAACAAGGGAAGGGATGGACAGACAAGCAAATCCACTACAAATGAGTAAGGCAAAGTTTTTATCAATTGACTCAAAGTGTCAAGTGAATAACAGGGATTACTACAGTACAGACACTGTTGCATGAGACCATTCATATGACTTGTGTCCCCCAATGATGCAAGAAGTAAATTAACTGAGGACTATTGACAATTACTATTTTGCTGTCTGCAATACAATTTAGAGGAATATTACAGAGACAGGCTGAGCCAGAGATAAAAAGTGACAATCAGGCATCTGGTAAAGAGAAACAGACTCAGCTGATATTTTTTTTTGCACTTCTTCACCCCCAGAGAAATTGAAACAAACTGATTGCTAAAGGCTTATCAAATGGAGTTTATTGTTTCAGTAGTACTGCTTATTCCCCTTGAGAATCACACAAGTTTTCTGCATGACTAAGGCTGTCTGGAAGCCCAGCTCTTCACAGCTACACATGAGTCACTTGACACTAAGGAGCCTCTCTCTCCAGTGACCAGACATGGGCTGGCATGAATGTCAACTGAAACCCTGGCAGGACTTTTCAGAAACCCCAAGGTAACTACACAAGCCTGAATTGTTGTTATTCCTCTTAATACTCCAGCAGTTAAACGGGATGAAGTCTAGGCTCCTTCACCAGGATTTAGGCACACCAGAACATCATTCAGTTTGTATACCAAGAGAACATTGACAAAACCCAAGGCTTTTGCAGCACTTTTTGATCTGCAGATCCAGAAGATTTCTGTGTGAATGTCCACATGTTACCTCCATTTCACAGATGGAATAAAAGTGCTAAGCACAAGGAGTAGTTCAGTAGTAGCTAAAATCTCTTTTGCATGGGGCACATAAGTGAAATGGGGACTCACTGATCATATCAATGGAGTAAATCATCACAAACCCCCAGGATTTCAATACATGACTGCTGTCAGTCCACTTGACTTGCATTTCTCACATCTCACAAAAACGAAGTTCCTTCAACTTTAAAATACTTTAGAGTCAAGTGATAAATATGTTGAGTAACAAGAGACAGTGAACAAAATGATAAATAGTTCAGAATAAAAGATGATCCAGTAAAGCAGCAGCAACATGAGTCACTGGCATACATAAAATCTGTGGCCCCATGCTGCTTCTGGATAAAAATCTCTCCAGGAATGGATGGTGCTACTTTCATTGACCTCAATTCTCCATTAGAAGTAAGGGAGGGTTTTAAAGGCACACATTCTCCTAGCTTATTTTGCACAAACTTCATGGCACAACCCCAGGAAGAACCATGCCTTGAATGCAAGAATTCCACTGAACTGGTAAAATACTGATAAACCTAGAATTTTCTAGTAAGAGCCAGCAACAAATGAATGCCTTAATCTTTTCTCAAAAAGGTAACTTCTTTGATAAAGCTCATGAGCACTTTCAGCCACTAGGGTCCTTTTGGTCATTACTAAAAAGCCTATTTTATTGACTCTATTTTGTCTAGCCAAACACCTCCTGTGACTTAGACATTCTTAATCTCTTCATTGTACTCCAGGTAACAGAAAGGAAACCTAAGATCCAGCAGACTATGTACCAAAATGTTGTTCTCATCTGGTATCATGTTTTTTGATAGAGTCTGATTTTCTTAAAACATATGTGATTAATTTATTTAATGAGTCTAAAGAGAGGACATATCAGTTTTCTAAGCAACTCTTCCCCAAATAGCATGTTACTTCCTTCATCAGGAAATGATGACAGCCAAAGTAGAGCCAATTCTATAGCAGCAGCTTGAATGATACAGAAAATGCAACAAGTATTGCAAGCTCATTAGAAGCTTTAGAGTAAGAAAGTTAAAAATTACTCTTTCTCTGCCCTAATGACAGAATCATGTTTGCTTTCATGTTGCAAATCTTAGTGCCCATCCCTGATGTGATATTAAAACCAGCAATACTCTTCCCCTCCCCAAAAAAACCATCCGCAAGCTTACAGACTGACTCAGCAGATGAAGTTTCCAGATCACACCCTTTCTTTTAACTGGAGCTTATTAAAACAATAACAACAACTACACCCCTTTCTTCTTACATTAATTACATAAAAAGTTTTTAAATACTGCGCTATGGAGGCCATGTAAATATTTGAAACAGAATCTTTGTTCATTCACTCTCTTTAAATCTTCTTACTGGGATTTCCTTTTGTATCTAATATGATTAGTAGCTAGAAAATCTCAGCCTTGGCTTTCTCTCTGAACCCACTTGTTTGCTACAGAATTTGCCTCAGCTTTGTCTTACTGCTGTAGCACTTTCAGTCTGGTCAATGTAGTAAGTTGCTGAAACTCTGTGCATCAAGTAAGATCATTAGGGAAACGGGGCAGGAAAACATCAATTCCCAGGCATGTTTTAAAGCCAATGAATGTGTTAGAGGCGTCCCACACTGGATGTGCTCAGGCGTTAGAAATGTGCCTCCTGAACACAGAAGTGTCACACAGCAGGTCAGGATTTCTCCTGAATTACCTGCACTCTGTGGCAAACACTGCAAGGATCTGTTCAAGAGCACTTCAAAAAGATTCACATAACTTGACTGAGTTTGAAGCAAGGTTCCTGATGCAAAAGGGTGGGACTAGCTTTAAGCTGTATTTGCTCCACTTCACATTTCCTTCATTCCTCAATTGCCTCTGTGTCTCTTTAGAAAGATTTATTGTTGAGCATATGTAAAGTGTATTAACCTATGCTTCCAGAAAGCAAATATGCTCATAAATTGTTTCACAGAAGACAAATCACTTTTGTCAGTTACCAACTCTTCCCTCTCTGATTTATGCTGTAGAGTTTACCAGCCTCTTTAAGCATCCAGCAAAATTGCGAACTTGCTAAAGGAATTTTTAAAATCACTTCCTTTAACAAAGCGTTAAAAAAAATCCCACCAAAACACTAAAGCCCCAACTTCCTGCTCCTGAGCTATTACCAGGGAAGGGCACTGAAATCACAGCACACTGGCACAGTACTACAGAAAATCACTGAAGAATACCAACAAATGTAATAGACTATTTCCCTTTATCAGAACTGTGTTACTGGTTCTTAATAAAAGACTGAATCCACAAACATCCTGGAGCCCTTCAGACCACACTCACTCATCTCTCTCCATATGATGAGCTCATATTCAGAGTTGAAATGCCCACAGGCATTAATAATGTACTAATCTATAGAAAAGTGTATGCTGACAAGAGGAATGTAGAAACAACCTTCAAATAAGCTTTTCTTTGATCATATTCTACTTTTTACGTGAAATTATAATTTCTCTCCCAGACTTCTGAAATGGTCATCTTACACTTCAATTAAACTCCTTTGGGTTTTATAGGTAACATTTTATAAAATGAAAAAAAAATAAAATTGTCATTACTGTCCAAAGCTTTGGGGTTTCTCCATTTGCTCCATATTTTTCATTCTAAACTTTTCCACTCCTACAATTTCTTCTGATGCTCTACTGTTACCATGTTATTCCCATGCTGTCAGAAAAGTGAGGAAGCAAAGATTTAAAATAAAATTGTTCATGAGGGGCAATGCCTTTCTAAATCTCCTTGTGTTCTGACAGTTCTCTTTGTTGTCCAGTTTTCTGCAGTTAGGTTTTAACTTTAAAAACACAACTGTGATTTGGTGATTTTGCATTACCCTGTACAGAATCTAAAACACAATTTTAGGAGGACTCAAACACAACTATTTCATAGTTTTTCTAGCTATGGTACTGTTTTTGTAGCTCATTTTGCTTCCATTATGAGATCAGACCACTTTTCAAATAGCGCAATAGCCTGCACAAACACAATTAGGATCACTTTAAGCAAGTGACCTTATTAAAAACTAGATGGGACCATAAGGATGAACAGCAGCAGCAGCAGCTCATGGATTAACCATTTAGGAGGCAAGTGAGATATTTGTCACCCCCAGGGTAATTCAGTCACAGCAGCACTGAGAGACACAATTTTCTTGTCCTATCATACAACCTGAGCAGTTTCTTTCAAGTGTTGGCCAGAGCAGACCATATTCTTCAGAATGACTGATCAGAAGTAAACAAATGGGGCAGCTTTATGGCTGCCAAAGGAAGGATGACACACTGAAAGAAATAATTTTAAATTGCACTTACAGATTGCCAAGATGTGAATTAAATGGGTCAAAATTAATTCCCCCCACTAAAAAAATGAAATGAGCTAACAAAAGTAACATAAAAACAAACAAAACAAAACCAAAAACGTAAATGAATGAATAAAGCATGTGTGACAATCACACAAGTAATACCTTCATACATGCACTTGACATATAGATCAGAAATATATTTAGAAATCAAGGAGATCTTATCTGTGTATCTTAAGCAATCTAAGTTGCAACAGACCTACAGAAGGAGGCAGTGAGAAGTGGACCAGCTCTTGCCTTGAACTGAGGGATAATGAAACTAACTAAAAAGTAGAGTTATTCGTGACACAAGAAGGGGGTTGCAAAAAGCTACAGACAAATCCACTAAGATTATCTGTGAAACAGATCTTTAAAAAAAAAATGTGTGCCAGACTGAAGGTTTTTTTTGATGAAAAACACAATTAGCATATGGAAGAAAATTTTTTGGTACAAATCATGAGCTACAGGTAGAAGTTCACAAAAGGAGCTGTACAGATAATGTTTGCACGACAGATCTGGACTTCAACCAGCCCATGGACTAGAACCTATGGTGTTTCACAACCAGCTTGTAGCACCAGCAGGGAAGGAGCAAGGTACCATGTCAAAAGGCAAAAGCCACTTGTCAAGACATGGCCTGATGCCTTTTACATGTCCAGTGTAGAAAGGGAATGTGAGATTTTAGATTAGGCTATGAAACATAGAAACGCTGATCCACTGCAGAGGCCAGTTTGCTCCCAATAGTGTGAGAACCACAGCCAAGAGTTTAGCTGCTGGATTTAGTCTGCTTTAAAAAGTAGAAAGTATTATTTTTTTTTAGTTTTCTGCAGAGTTGGAACATTGACCAAATCTGTGCACTGTAATAATATCAGCTATCTATGTCTCGAGGGAAAACTTAGCATTTAGTGAAGTTGTAGAAAATTAACAAATTACAGATTTCAAGGCTCTTTTACCTCTTCTGAGAGACTAACAATTTATCAGGAGCATATCTGTTATTTTGTAGGACAAAGAGGAGGTTGACAAATTCAGTAATTGTAATTAGATATATGTAGCTGCACTCATTAAAAGGAAAAATCAAATAAAACTGAGTTAGGGGTTTTGTGGGATTTATTTTTTTTGTTCTCGTTAAAACAATTCTTACAACTTCAAAGGCAAAATTTCTGTGTTAATAAACTGGGAGTTGGTGAAGGGGGTAAAAATCACAGGTTGCATTTAAAGGAAGATGAAGTACTATCATTTGACACTTTGGATATTACCCACCAGAATCTCAGCAGGAATAAGTTAAGGTTAATATAATGAGTTTGATGAAGCTTGTGTCATGAATGCAGTTTGAATTACATGTTACAGCAACTAGCATAAATAGGCAGCGATATCTCTCATTCTGAGCAATGATATCTTCCGGGGAAGCTCAACTTACATTACAATGGTGGGGAATACTATTACCCACTTTTATAAAAGGGAAAACTGGGGCACAGGGAGCTAAAGGGGATGTAAGCAAGATTTCAGTCATAAAATTAACAGACTCTGTTTAGCAGCCAATTATCAGCTCAGTAAAGTTCCTTCTTAACACTTTTTATGTCTTATTTTAACTGCGATAATAATCTATCTTAGTTCTTTAATCTAAAAACTTGAACCGAATATGCACAAATTTTTATAATTGGAAAGACAGATATTTTTTCCTTGGAAGAGAACTGCTACTGCTTTACATATATTTCATGGTAAAAGAACATTGGAAAAATTCAAGACTGATGATAATTAATACAGTAGTTTTTATTTCAGATATTCTTTAACTCTGTCTTAGTGAATCAATACATTTTCCTTTTTTGCTGCAAGGGATCCTTATTTTTCTTAATACTCAAACACTGACGACATGTAATTATCTGGTACTTGTTTCCTGCTCAGGAGCCTTGTATAGCAACAGAGACTTCTGAGCTATGCTTGTGATAAAAATCATTAATTCTTACAGAATACATTATTTCAGAGCCCAAAGGAAATTAGCAGCCCATTGTTATTTCCTGCTCACCTCAAAAATGCCTGGAAGGAAATTAACAAACAAAATCACTATCCCTCAATTTACCAAAAGAAAGGTCTTCAGAGGGATTGGAGGGACTAGAAACACAGTGACTAATAATATTCAGCCTAGTTATTCTGTCAAAGTGAGGGAAATGTCAGCTGGGTCACTGAGACCACAAAATTATTATCCATTATCATGTGACTACTTTGCATATTTTTACATTTTCATCTACCTGTTTCATCCACATGTTGCAGCTGGAATACAGCCCTCAACAGGGACATTATGGCATTGCCATGGACTGTAAGGGTGTGAAACGAGGCAATTTATGTCTGATATAATGGAGCATTTCAGGCTGTCAACAGCCTCATCCTAAGAGCAACTAACAAAATGACTGAAATGCTTTTGACTGTTTGTTTATGATTAGCTCCTCTAAGGGTGACACAGTCTAGCAACACGGAAATGGGTTTTTGGCTAATCAGTAAGTTATAATACACCTCAGTTCTATACATGAGAGACCTTTGTGTTCTCCATCATTCATAAACTTAACTAGAGCAATGTAACAAAACTAATTGTATTTTTGACATTGTTCTATGAATGCTGGGGAAGTACTTATTCTCTATTTCTTTAAATTTATTATCCAGCTCTTATAAATGAAATTAATAGGTTTTCGTCTTGTTAACTAGTGGCAAATGAATATAATATTTGACATAAGATTTCATATCTAGTCAGCTGGATGAGTTTTCTCCCATATTTATACCATCAGAGTACCTGCTTCTCCATGTCTTTGTCTCACTCATATTTTACATATATGTGTATATATTAAGTTATGAAAGCAGACTTGTGTTTTTCTCTAAGACCATACATAAAATACTCTGCTGCTCGTATCAATTGACAATAAGCATCTTCTACCATACAGGAACATTCTTATAATTTTTATCTTTTTTGCATATAGTGAAATATATTTCATCAGTTGGAGACACACTAGAGAACCTCACTAGAAGCAGAAAAGAAAATGTACCTTGAGTTTGCCATTCTATAAACATTATATAAACAGTTTACAAATGTATATGAGATGTGGCCCTCTATGACTGCAGCTGTTGAGACACTTGGTTGTTCAGTGCTTTCCTGAATGGGTGGAGAGCATAAGAAAACCCCAAAATATTTCAGGTATTTCTTTCCAGATTATGTTCAAACATCACTCTCAGATCAATATATTTTTAAAAAGCACCTCTGTCATTTGCTATTTTACCAGTATTCAAAGATTCTGTATACCAGAAATACAAGTTTAGGATGCAGTAACCTTGTGTCGATTTTGTGATTCCCAAGCAGATCTTCTTTGTTTAGATTCAAATGATTTTTTTCCCTAAGTTCATGCATAAACCACAAACCCACCTCTAGTTTTTTAATTGCCCAAAAATTATGATGATCATTAGATAACAGAGGTTGCTACTGGGGAACAAATAATACAGTAGTTTCACGATTATAAACCGCACCTGAATATAAGCTGCACTTCCGGGTAGCTGGGAAGACCACGGGATTTGTCCATAGATAAGCCGCACCCGAATATAAGCCGCACCACTGGGGTAGGCTGGATTCTTCAATGAAAAAGGTGCGGCTTATATTCGTGAAATTACTGTAAGTCACTTGTGAAAGCAACCAGTTACATAATAGCAATTTTTAGTTTTTCTTATTGAAGCCAGGGCAGGAGCAGGGACAGAAGTCCAGTTCTATTTCTCAGGGAAATGTCAGCACTTGGAACTGAAGACCCTGTAGTCTTTCTCTCTCCTCACTGGCCTTCTTCAGAAGATATAGCCAGAAGCCTGCCATGACCTTTAAGGCTTCCCAAGAATGAAGCTCAGTAAGGAAAGCTTTATATGGACAACAGAGACCAGGTCCAATCACCCATCAAAAGATGGTGGAGAATGGCACAGCAGGAAAAACCTGACTGACCGGGCTGCTGACCATGGGGCTGTTACACTTCCCACAGGACAGAATGCCAAGGACAGGCTACATACAGTCACTCAGTGAGAGGGGAAGAGCGAGGAGCAGGTGGGAAGAAGTGCTTAGCATAGGCACGAGCTCAGCTCCAAAGATAGCTGCCAGCAACCTGCACCACTGCAGACATTTCCCAGGCATTTCCAGGGTGAAACCAGGCTCCTAACACACCAGCAACTAAACCTGGCCCCTTTGTTTTCCCTACCACACTGGTTTGTCTTTGCTTCCTCCCCAAAGCACTCTGCAAATCCTTTCATTCTGTACTGCATCTAGCATTCCTCTGACAACTCAGACATTTAAAAAGTATGTCAATGCATGCAAATAAAATCACCTCAAATCTGGTGCACATGTTGCCCCTCACCTGCATAAATGCTTGTAAAGGTTCAACAAAGACAGTATTTTTGTCTCTTCATCCTTGTATTTAGTTTCTTGCTTGACAGAGACTGAATATGCAACCACATACAGTGTGGAGCCATGGAAATAGAGCAATACTGTAGTGGGTGTGCTAAGTATTATTTTACTAAAAACTTGGGGAAGAGGGCGAGGCAGGAGTTCCTGACTGGCAGGTTGTTCCAAACTGCCATACCTTGCCTGTGGCTCCCACCCAGGAGCCAAAAATTCATATGGACAAACAAGTGGACCTCACATCCCTTCAAAGAAGTCCCCCTACTCTAACCTGGGCATATAAAGGCACAGCTGGTTTCATGGTCTCTCCCTCAGCCTTCCTTTCCTACTGACACTCTAGCAACTCATGTATATTTTTCCATTACAAGGACCTTCCCTTTTAATTGCAGAAGCATTGGCAGGGATGGCAGAAATTTCTCATTAGCCTCCTGGCAAAGGACAGAGTCAGAACAGAGCTGTTTTTCCAGACTGGATATCAAATGAGGAAACTCCATGGAAGTTTTTATTATTATAAAAACTGAGATCCCCAGACTAGAGTCTCTTTAATATCTTTGCGGCTACCTTTCCTACTAACAGTCAGAGCTATGGTATCTGTTGCTTCCAGAATTAATTATAACTATCAGTTATTCACCGTCCTATTTTCTGTGATCAATACAAAGATCATCTACATAGCATAGGCAGCAGAGATGTGAACACCTCAGCAGCAACAAGCCCAAGGTACAGTTTCTAATGGCATGCCCTGTCTCTGTTTAAATTGATTATAATTGCAAGAGAGACATTACATATTTTAAAGCTGTGTTTATATAAGAACAGGAATGTTTCACAATGATCACAAACAATCAGTTATTTGAATATGGCTAACTTATTTTTTTCCTGTCCATCCTACAATAAAAATGAACATCCAAGATTTTGAAGCTGCTGCAGTTGGCAAGACTAAATACCGAAGACAGAATTATCCTCTCATTACCTATGTTTAAGTATATGCAGTGTAATAATGTTTCAGCTTCTGCTGACTTCAGAAGTAGTGGTTCTCCCTACATTAGTGGGATAACACACCACTTCTCCAGCGTCACAACACAGATGCTGTGATGCATCTGGCAAGACTTCATGTTGATGCTTCTAAATTCTGTGTTATGACTGCAGCAGGAGAAAACAGTGTTTAATGTTAATGCTGCTTCCTAGAAAACAGTTAAAACACATTAAGAGAGAACACATCCAAGAACACTACAGAATGCTTGTCAAAACATGTCAATACAAAAAAATAGATGCAATGCTGAAGGAAACATCCTACATCAGTTAGAGAACACTGTGGATCATAAAAACATCATTAAATCAATAAGTATTTTACTTTGCATCAGTGAGCTCTCAGCACATCTGTATGTCCAAGGTAACTCCTGCCATGGTTCTGTCCACTTCCTTTGGCAGCCACACAGCACTGCATTGCTTGGGGCTTTAGCAGTGCCAATAAATATGGACTAAACATTTATACCTACTCACAAATTTAAGAAGTAAAATTATTTTATTCATGTAAGCCTTTCTGTTGCCAAATTTGATTTTTAAAGTCTGCATTGGGGAATAAGCTATTTCAAAACATTATTTAAAGTCATTATAAATGTAAAGACAAATCAAATATTTTCAAGAAAATCAACGCTCCCCCTACACAGCCCATATAAATATTGTGCAGAGATACATTTGTCACAAGTTCAGAAAACCAAAACTAAAATTTTTTGTCATGTTCACTGTATCTCAGCATTCAATTTTGTTAGGTACTCCCCATCCTATTATTAAATCACACATTACTATTATGAACTGAAAGAACTGCATTGCAAGGACAGTGATGCACAACATCAGGAATGAAGTCATCTCACTCTACTATCATGCAGACAAAGATATGGGTATCATCATTAGAAATAGTAAAAAAAAATAAACCAATAAGCAGATTTACCTGAAGTAGTAACTGTGTTCTAATCCTGCTTTGTTTCATATTCCTTTCTGGATAAACACCCCTAAAGTATATTCCACACTTTGCACTAATATTTTATTCTTAGCATATGTACTCTTCATTATTAAGTGAAGAACTGCAAGGCTTTCAGAAGGAAGGCAGAGGGTGAGGGGAACAGAAATGCCCCCATTCCCAGCCCTCCCAGCTGAACTCTTATGCTGCAGGTGGACAGAAGGATTCTGCTGGAGGGAAGGTGCAGTGTGTGCAGCTCCTCTCAGCAGCGCTCCTCTCCCCAGCACACGCAGCTCGCGCACAGCGAAACAGCCTGCAGTGGAATAACAGGAGAATTTCTCCAGCATAAGCAAAGGAGGGGGTGTCACGGAAAGAAAGGGAAGAAAAGGCTTAGAAAGCTGCTTCTCTCTTCAGCTAAGGCATGCTGTATGTCCCTCTTTCACAGGGGTCCCACACAAGGATAAGCACACCAAAGATTTTATGGCTCTGAGATACTGTGTAAGATCCACCACAGGGAGCTGGCTAAAATAACCAGCATTTGGGAATGCAAAATACTACATTTCCCATAGCAATATCAACACCTCCCTGTTACAGCTCCTGTAACGTGATGTACATTTTGAGACAAACAGCAATATGGTGTGAGATAACATCTTCAGCCTGAAATCTAATTGCAAAATCAGTCTTGCTACTACCCCTCCTCAAGATTCATTTGAGACTTTCTAAATTTTGCTAGAATTCACAGATACCATTTCCCCCAATGTATTCTTTAGAATTTTCTCCCCTCTGAACAAAGATATTAACCCTCGCAGGTTCTTAAGACAGTCTTGTTTATAGCCTGATATATTAATGAGCAGTAATTTAAGTGACTGTAGAGATGAAAAATTATTTTGCGTGTACAAATAGCCAGCAAATCTACACAGACAATCAGATTTTTATCAGATATGTACAAGGCTCATTCAGCCATCATGCAAGTGGACTGTAAAAGACCTGCTGAGCCTCAGGCTGAGCATGAGGGTTACTCATCTGGCATCCCCTGCTGCAGCTCTCGGGCAGCTCCAGGAGCTGAGCTGATGTACAGTGTACGGCTCTGGCACTTTCCTCCAGCCCTGGGGCTGGATCCTAGGCATCCCCCACATGGGATCTCATAGGCAGTCTGACTACAAATGCACCTTTTGCATTAAACAACAGGAGTCTAAATGTTTGCATTCATACATATTATTGCTAACAGCAGACTTTTTGAGGGAACTCTAATTATTAAATAACTACAGTCTCTTGTCCATGCTGACTTAAATGACTAGCCCTAAAAGATAAGACACCAGTTTTCCCTCACCCATAGCTTTGAAAAACAATATTAGTTACAACTAGTTGTTTTAAAAAAACAGTGGCAATAATTACTGTATTAATAGTATTCACAATTATATAGTAATGACTATATTTTGTAATCCAGTAATAATAACTCAGAGAAGTTAAAGGGAGAATGTTCATCCCCATGTGGTTTATGTATGCTAATTCTTATGCAAATTAAGAACACACTGACACATCTTATTATAATACTTGTCCATTTTGAACATGTATTTCATGAAATCATTACAGTCATATTATCCTTTGGAAGATAAACACATCCCAGCCTGTACTGTTGCCACGACAAGAGATGAGATATGGATCCATCATGGGAGTGTATCCTCCACTTCGGGAAGTGGGTGTTCAGTACCACTAAAATGGCGTGGACAGTGGGTGGCAGCAGGTTATAATTTCTTCCCAACATTATGTAATTCCTTCTGTCAATCCTGACCTTTTAAAAACTCAGAGTATAAGAAATAGAACAAACTGATGTATTTTTACTTACTGCTTCAGTATTCTAGCATTTTAGAGTCATATTTTCTGCTCCTAAGAGCTGATCATCACAACTATTTTTAAGAAAGAAGCCCAGTTTTCCATTACTGTAGAAATTGAAGCTTTAAGTGGGATCACAACAAGATCCATAATAAAATCATGACTGCCAGCAACATCAAATAGCACGTGAAGAAGAAACCTCCTAATGACATCATGCTGTCACTAAACACAAACTACTGACAACTTACAAGAAAGGAACAGCAAGTAATGTGAGACTGTGAGTGTCACAGCAGTGTATAACAGAGCCCAGCTGGGACACTTCTGCATGGGGAAGGGGCTTGTGAGGGGACTGACACACAAATATCAGCCCAACAGGCAGTGCCTGCTCTAGTGACAGCTGTGAGAAAAGGCAAACACAATTGTTGAAAAATCTTTCAAAAGAAGAGCACTGCCTCAAGGCTGAATGGCTCTAAAAAGTCAGGATTAGGGAAATCATGAGCTCAAGGCATTTATATATTGCTTACCTTTATAGCAGCCAGTTAACAGTGGGTTTCCTGGTCTTCTTCTACATGCAAGCACAGGACTGGATGGCTCCAACCAGCCCTGAGTGAGGACAGTACTGACTATTCTCTCTCAGTTCCTGCAGATCTGGATCTTTAACCATGTGTAAGATTTTTGGCTACTCCAGACTCCAAACAGCGATACAGACAGATCACACAGGGAATTAACAATTCCAAAACTTGCTACGTGGCTCAAGGCCTGATCATGAGCATACCTTGCAGATATGGAGGGCCAGCTGGTTGACAGACCATGCTGACTGAGCACATCTCACTCTTGGGCCACCTACACAAGCGCAGGATATGTCACACGCCTGTGTGAGTGACACCAGCAGCAGCAGGAACAACACTTGATCTAAGCCCTGGAAATGTGATAGCTCTGACACATCTAAAAGAGAACTTTTTTGTCATTATAGCTCCCTGTTGTACACTATTAACACAAGGGCCAGGAACATCCATCCCTTTGTGAAAATTAGGCTCCTCGGAACTGTATATGAGAGATAAGTGGTAATACTGATGTGAATCCCTATTGTTACAGGGTTGGAGACCCCAAGGCCTCCAACAAAACACAGGGAACTGTACAAACAAGAGGCATTCCTTGCCTGGGGGAGCTAGTCACCGAAATTAAAAAGACAGGCAGGGAGTCAGAGGGAAAGCAGAAGCACAGAGAGGTGAAAGCAATTTGCCCAAGGCCATGCAGCCAGTCATCGAGCAAACCAAAAATAGAGGCTGACCTCTTGATTGTCAGGCCATTGTTCTCTCCACTAGACTGAATCTCCCATGGTGAATATGACATTGAATTGGTATTTCTGTTTTGCTGCTGTCATTTTTAAAAATAAAGCATGACGATAATGTCACTGTACTGAACCGCTGTAATCGAGGCCATACAAGCACTTTAGAAGCAATACCATGGAGAACTTTTGCTAAGAGAGGAAAGCAAGGCCCCTGGACACAGGGACTGGAAAGCATACCCTGACTATCAGCTACTCCTCTGCCAGGGGAGACTAGGATTATTTTAGTTTTGAAGGCTCTATAAACATCAGTGCCTTTACCAGAGCTAAACCTGGAAGAGAAGTGCAGCTCAAGAATGCAGCTGAGGGCAGACACCATTAACAAAAGAGAAAGGATCTGGCCCTGCAGGAGACTGTATGGGTGTCTGCAGTAGCTCTCAAACTGGCAGGCCAAATTCTGTGCAGAATTCACTGCACATGAACTACTGCTGACAACTGATCAAGACCCTGGCTGCTCTGGGCACCAATCAAGCCTCCAGGGCACTTGTCCTTTTAAAGCAGAAGTTTTCATCCCCCATAGATGCCACTTCAAATGTGGCAAAGTCTTCCAAAAGACCTGCATCTACATTTTTAAAGGGCTGTACCAGTGTCACTTCAGACATCACAAACACAGAACAAGACTTCCACTAACGTGTACCTGAAAGAGTTTTTCAGATAACCCTAACAAGCATATACCATAGTACTTGGAGGACTCATTAGGAGGAACAGCCACACATGCTGTCCTCATGGAACAGAATTCAATTACCTGCATTCCAACAACTTTTCTCAAGAGCACCAATATTTTATTACATTAATTACAGAACAAAATCACACAGAATTCTTTCAGTTTTTAAACACAACTCCTTGGTACTATATACTTAGCCTTCATATCCCAAACTGTTTTTCTGATTTTGAAGAAGTACAAGGAGGATTCAGGGAACTATAGGCTGGTCAGCCTCACCTCAATCCCTTGAAAGGTGATGGAGAAAATTCTCCTGGAAAGCATTTCCTAACACATGAAAGACAAAAAGGGAGTAGTCAGCATGGAATTATGAAGAGGAAATCATACCTGACCAACCTCATTGCCTTCCTCAATGAGATGACTGTCCTGATGGAAAAGCAGAAATGACCAGTAGAGTCTGAGAGCTGACAGGTTGGAAAGCGAGTTTGCCTAGAAGGACCTTGGAGATTCTGCTGGAAAAGAAGCTGATATGAGTCTGCTTCACAGTATCATAGAGAAAAAAATAAAAAAAAAGGAAAACAAAAAAAAAAAAAAAAAGGAAAAAAGATAAAACAGCATGCTGGGCTCTACTAAGCCCTGATGTGGATGCATCTGGATTGCTGTGCCCATTTCTGGGTTCTCCAGTACAAGAAAGACAAGGGCTTATTGGGGCAGGACCACAAAAATGATTAAGGGACTGGACCATCTATGGAAGTTGAAGAGAGGCTGGAAGACAAGAGACTCTTTATAAGAGAGTAAAGAAGACAAGTGGAAGATCTTATCAATATGTATAAACACTTGATTTGAGAAAATTAAAAAGAGGGAACCAGGCTCTTCTCAGTAATGCCCAGTGATAGGACAGGAGACAATACAGACAAATGAAAAAACAAATATTGCATCCAATCACAGGAAAACACTTCCATTTGAAGGTGTGGAACAGTAGAACAGGCTGCTCAGAGAGTTTATGGATTCTCCATGAAGATATTGAAAGCTTGGCTGGATGTGTTCAGGGAAAACCTACTCTAGCTTGAGCACTGGGGACAGACAAGATGATCCCAAGAGGTTCCTTCCAATCTCAATGATTCTGTGATTTGCTGGTGCTTCAGTATGTAAACAGCACAGTTTGCTTGCAATGACCTAACTAGAGCAGGTGAAAGTGTATGCAAGCATGTCCCCATTGTTTCTTGGTGTGCTTTCTTTCCAACAGATTGCATCAAAATGAAGAATTTAATTCCAGTCTGAAGACATAAATGTGACAAGTAATTAATTCCTCAATAAGCTGCTGTAATTCACCTTTATATCTTGTGTCCTTGTGACAGCTGCTGTGCAGATCCCACACCTTTCCACCTTTTGGCATGTGAACTGCACTCATTTACCTCATTACCACTAAAAGTGAAAATGCAGAAATTAAATTGAAGGGAAGTATGTAACTGACTTCATTACGAGAAGTAGAGGAAACTACCTTACAGAAGTAATGTCTGGCACAAAAGTCAGAGAAATTTGCAAAATGCGAGTGAAACAATTTATGAAGATATTGCAGTCTACTATTAATACAGGAAAGGTACAGACACACATTCAGACACTGATGTATCGGAATTTTTTAAGTGAAGGAAGAAAAGTATCTAAATACTAAATTTACCAATGTTAAAACACTCTGACTTTCTTAAAATGTAAGCTGACAGATTTCAGCATATTATTAAATGTATACTATATTTAGTGCTTGCTCCTCCTTTGGTGAATAAAGAATAAGAAAATTATCTTTCTGCAGAGTAAAAAATCTACTACTCCTAGGCAGACTTAATTGAGAAATCAGTAATTCTAGATTTATAATGCATCTCACAAGCTAAAATATTGACTTCTGTACTATGATGACAATGCTGGTATAGCAACTGGTCTTAAGAGTCAGTAAGTCAGACACTAAAACCTGTGGCTATGCCAATTCTGTCTTCTTCTTGTAATCTGCACAGCATAGAAACACTTCAAAACACAACACTGTCAAACTACAGCGAAAAAAGTAAGCTTGGAAAATTTGTGTTGTGTAATTTCCTGGAGGAAAACAACAACAACAACAAAAACACACCAAAAAAAACCCACAAAAAAACAACCCAGAAAAAATAAAACAACAAAACAAACAAAACAAAACAAAAAACAACAAAATAAACCCAAAACCAAAACAAAACAAAACCCCCCAAAAAACACCAAAACATAAAAAACCCTAGTATGATGCCAAAGGTAAAAAAATGAGGTTTTTCCAAAAGAGATTAATTTCATAATACAGATCAGTAGTAAACTGAGGGAACTGAAGCTGTGGTTTCACTTCCAAATGCTTTAAGTCCACCATATTCTTAAGTCACACATGGATTTTACTTACTATACAATTAAAATTTGCACTTTCAAGTCAATACTGTTGTGTAACCATATAAAGCAAGTAAGAGCCTTATCACAAAAAACAAATCCAAAGTAAATTTAGTGTTTCTCACAGTACAAAGCAGACTACTGTGGCTAGTTTATCAGAAGAATTAGTACAAGAATGGGCATACTTGGTTATGGTGAAACAAAGTTCCTCAGAACTTCTGGATATGCAGCACTCTGTTGGAACACTAGTTTCTAGCAAAAGAAAAGCTCAGTTACTCTAGGCACAAACCCAATCTGCCAGCAAGAGAGGAGAAATATGGATTAAGATTTCACAGTAGAACTTCAATATGATCTACTGTTTCCAATGTCACCTTTAAATTC
Organism: Sialia sialis; assembly: GCA_009812075.1. Classification (NCBI taxonomy): domain Eukaryota; kingdom Metazoa; phylum Chordata; class Aves; order Passeriformes; family Turdidae; genus Sialia; species Sialia sialis. The sequence continues at coordinate 45,031,545 of VRYO01002734.1, read as the reverse complement.
AGAAAAGGCAAATCTCTCCCACTACTAAATTTTCCCTTTCATGGTTAACATTCAATTGATCATCAGGAGCAGTAAAAGGATCTTGAGTTCAGCCTGGCTTGCAAAGAAAAGAGAAGCCACATTCAAATAATCCATGATGGAACAACTCCCAGCTCTGTGTTAATTAAGGCTATCATTTGATTTTCAGGCTTTAAAGGAAATTTCCACAGCAAGTTGTGAGGAGGAAAGCAAGCCACCTTCATGAAGGAAAACAGCCCTAGAATTTGCTATTCAATATCACACAGGATTTCTGCAGCAAGTCCATTCATATTAAGGCCTTATCATGCTTGAAAACAGAGAAAACAAGTACGAGGAGATAACTTCTGCCCAGAAAAGCCTGAAATCTGGCAATATGCAGAACAATCTATGAACAGTATGCAAAACAATCTGATCTACCAAAGCCTTGATGGATGTTCTTAACCACAGCACATGGATGGATCCACTACAGCAGTGTACTCAAAGATTTTACTTAGACTCCAGCCAAATGAATGGATCGGGTTTTATTGCCTCACAGAGCACATCTTACAACCCCAAATAAATCCCTGATCCCTACTATGAGAAGAGAAATCAGAAAAAAACTCTGCTTGAAAGGGAAACAAGACTCTTGCTTTCTGCTGTGTGCGAGCACCTGCTGGTGTCTTAATGCTTTTCCAATAAATGAAAACGCATTGCAAAACCAGGCAGAATTAGACCAGAAAGTGATATGGCTCCAAGGCAGTGTGACTCCTTTATATGGTTGTTTCCTTGCTGAAATGATCTACTTAGGTATAGAGAAAGATGCATTTACCCTGTCATGCAATTAGCTTCTAAGCACAAAAGGGATACATGATCAGAAAAAGATTTATTGGCATCACCAATGAAAACACACCATAAGAAAGGAAAATACTCATCAGTGGGAGGAAGTGTGTCCCTGCAAAGTCAGTTAATTACTGGTTGTCAAGAGGTGGCTAGTTAAGGTTTGACGTATATTGTAAACTGGCTTATAATTAACTGTTACTCTCTTAAGATTACCTAACATCTCCATCAGATTTTCATTACAGTAATTTCCATACATAAGCCGCACCTGATTATAAGCCGCACTTTTTTTCCTTTTTTCTTTAAAAGCAAAGATCCACGTATAACAAAGTAACGAATTAGCAACAGAATTGCTGCCAGCTGGGTTTGGTGTCAGGTGCTCAAGTTGCAAACAGTTTTCATAGACCAGCGAAGCCTTTAAAGGCAGCCCCAGGCACCCTCCCTGGCCGGTTCTCACTTCCAGGTTGGCATTTCACTGGGATTTGTCCATAGATAAGCCACATCTGAATATAAGCTGCACTACTGGGGTAGGCTGGATTCTTCAATGAAAAAGGTGTGGCTTATAATCATGAAATTACTGTACTTTGATAAACTTCAACTCTTTGAATTGTGTTGTGCTGGGAATTTGCCTTACATTAAATATTTAGGGAAAAAAATCAATGTTGTTCTGCAATTTCTAAGGATGAGGCTAAAACCAAACTTTTCACATATACGCAAACCTTAATCTTCTGATTTTTTCCTTGAGATGCTTTGCTCTTGCATGTGTTGGAGGATGACTTCTGAAAGACAGCAGAAAGTTGGTGCATTTTCACTCCTTGAAAACAAAAAAAGAAACCTTGGCAAAACGATGTGATTTTGTGAAACCACAGCAAAGTTTAGAGAGACTTTGCAGCATGGTGTGACTTTGCCAAGACACTCTATATAAAAATAAATGCTCACTAAAGCACACACCCTTGCAAAGGCAGGAGCAGAGCCTGAGTCATCTGCTGTTGACAGATCTCTAAGAAACAACTTGACAAAAGTAGCGCATTTTACTCTCAGGCTGCCTCTCAAAGGGTAACAACCACCTGCTGCTCCTCTTGCCTCAAGTGCCAAAGACCTGCAAGGTTTGCAGAAACAGGCAGACATTGCTAAAGATGCACACAGGTCTCAGGCTAATAGACACGAGGAAGAATTCTTTTAGCTTGCTCTTTTCTTTGCAAGAAGACTACAGAAGCTGTGAAGATTCCTGTAAAGAAATGTAAGGTGTGCCTCCAGGGCAATTTTTGGCTTATTGACCACAGCACTCTCAGCTTCTGAAACAAATGAAACAAATAACACCTTTAACCTCTAGATAGTTCTTTTTCTTTTCTGTAGTGGGACCACAGTAAGTCAGATGTCCTGTGGGCAAATCAGTGAGAAATCACAGACTGAAAGGAATTTATAATGCATATGTTTTAGTCTTCTTTCTTAATCACTGCAAGACATAGCTCTCATGTGCTCACCATTGCAGCTTAAAATGATCTTTAAATACCTTTATGACACCAAGACACTTAGCGCATTAGATTGTGTTCAACCGATCCCAGTGACTTTCTTTTTGCAGCCCTCAAGATTCTACAGAACATTAATTTTGTTTTTAAGAAACATTAAGAGCAAAGAAAGGCAACTAGATCACTACCAATGCAAAAAGTAAACCTACTGTATTAGCTGATAAAATATAATGTTGGTAAAAGTAACTAGGAGCACCAAGATTGACCCAAACTGTGTCTTTTCTCAATAATAATCAGCTCTTGTATTTCAAGGTAAAGCTAGAGAATGGGAAAACAAAAAAGTGAAATGTTACCAAGAAAATATAATAAAGACCAATGACAAATAGAAGGTCTCTGGGAAAATGGCTCAAGTTTTAAATAGCAGATATCCAGTGTAAGTACAGAATCTTAAAGAAAGGAACATTCCATTTTTCTTTTAATTCATTAGTCTGCTCATTTACTCTGAGTTTTCTCAGTACCTGACCAATTATTTACAAGATTAAATTCCTAGTATTTTTACTGGGAAATGAACTGCCAAGATTGTCTCAAAAAATCTAAGCATTTTTGCAGCCCTTGTATAATTTCAACATCTGGGTTTAAATTTTAAGCCTATTTCAATCTAGCATTGCAGCCAAGGGTCTGTAGAAGTAAACTTACGTTAAAGAAACAATAAAAATCTCTAAGTCTGGTAGCTCAAACTCACCAAACTAAAAGGTCAATTTACATCTCACATAGATCCAACTACATCAAGGTATGTACCTGCAAGACAGAATTACAGAAACAGCTAAAAGCAGTACCAATCATACCCTGCAGTCCTATAAGGCTCACAGTCCCAGGTTTAAGATTTTAAAGAATATTTTTAATTCCCACTCATACTGTACTGTGGCACAAGGAAAGTTGTGATTCATTTGAGAATGCAAGGTGAGTATGTTGAAATTGAACAGTGCAGGGACAGCTCAAAGTTGCTGTCTGCCCCAGAAAGCACTGAGATCTATTTCCTTTAAGAGATCAGTGAGTAATATCCATTTCAAAAGACTGTCCTGCTGAACAGAAGAGTATAGGGGAAGTAATTTTGAGACAGCAAAGGGATTTTAAGAGTTTCTGTCAGTGAAACATTATGTCTTAATTCTCTGCTGAAAAAGAAACTTTCATTATAGAGAATGACAGAAAAAACATGTCATAAGAAGAAATTCTCCACATATAACAAAAAGGGTTTAATGATTCAGTGAAATGGGAAGTCTGAACAGCCCCGTGCTGTCATTATGCTATATTATGGAGAGAAATTATTTTAAAATTTGATAAAATCCAAATTAATCAATATACTTATAAAATTTTCATAATATTTACTTCAACTCCCTAGATGTATTTGTTAATCTTAGCAGCAATATGAAGGATATCTCTTGTGAAGTACCTGTTTTATGGAGCTCTGCTTCAAACATTTAATTCATTTTCACTTCAATTATGGAAATACAAACAGTATTGACATAATAACATCAAGTAAATTACACAGATGATGTTAGTGAATATTCATTTATATGAGCTAAACCAGGACCACATGATCCCTCTAGATATACACACGCTGACTTTGAAAGGCAACTTTGGTTTCAGGGTGGTTTTTCCTCCCTCTGACAGCACCACTGTGCATTTTTAAATACCTTAAATTAACATTTCTCATGTCCTTCTTGTAGTGAGGCCAAAGAGCTTGTAAATACAAAGAAAAGCTGTTTAGACATGGTACTTTTATACAGAACTAAATCCTTGGCATCAAAGGAAACACAGAACCTCAAATGACATCTTGCAGAGGCTTTGTGTAAACCAGTTAAAAGGCACTAAATAATTTATGATCTTTCATTGTAAACTCATGAAAACAGGAGTAACTGGAGGAACAGAACCAAAAATTTCAATTCTTTTTGAAAAGTAGAAAGCTATGTAACTCACCTCATGGAAAGGGCTTATTATCTCTTGGAAAATAAATTTTCTACTGTAAACCCAGACTAAGTTAGAAATTTGTTAAGGGGAGAAAAAAGTGAGATGGTACAGCTCCCTGTCATAAGAAAAAGCCAAGCTCATTTAAATCTCTATGTCAGCTTGAATTAATTTACTTCAGACCTGTGGCAATATCCCCTGACGCTGCAGGTTTTTAATTATTAGGCATAAAAGCAACTGTCTAATAAATCCCAACAGTAATGACAACATAGAAGCATTTTACTTTCTGCAGACTCTCAGAGGCCGTAAATGCTGCATTTATTCTGAGGGCAGTGTTCAGACTGAGATGAATCTATAGAAGCATCTGGACACAATTATTCAGCTAGAATTAAAAGCAGAAAAGACCTGTGAGATCTGTGAAAGGAGTGAACCTTTGTGCTCTGGAAACAGCACGGTGCCAGTGCAGGAACTCTGAAGATTTGTTATGTGGGTTTTGGTACCAAGGAACATTTTACCTCCTCTAGGGAAGATGGTGCACTAGTGACAGCAAGTGAGGAAAAAAGATGATTTTCTGCTTGTATTGCATATATGTCAAATAGGGAAAAGATCCAAACAACCAATATGTTGCTGTTCTGACAAAATTAGAAAAAGTCACATCACAGAGAAGCAATAAAGATACTTAGCACCTGGTTCCCCATCACAGATCTCTTGAGATTTGCCAGAATCTTTGCTACCAAAGGCAAAAGATATTTTTAGCACAAGAAAGCCATCACAAAAGCATGGTAAGGCATGGTAAAAGCTTGCCTTAACAGAAACTGCCCACTACTAAAAAAATTCTGGCTCATATACAGTCCCAGTTAAAAGCATTTTCTGATTAAGATAACTCTTTACCAACACATAGTGTCTGAGGCTTTTTTCTTGCAAAATGCAAAGAACAATTTGGGAGGTTCCATCAGTAATGCTTAAATAACAACCTCCTCGATACACAAAGCACATCTGCAGAATGATCCAGATCTTACAAATGAAAGGCAAGAATCATGTTTTCTTATATGCTGATTTTCTATTATACATGTTATAACAATAGAAATTAGTTGAAACATTCAGGATGAAACATGTAGGAAATAAGTTAGCATACTTTATATCTACAAGCCCTGCAAAAAGGAAATAACATACAGAATCCAAAGTCCCACTTATATCAAGCTCTCATTCCCAGCCTGGCACCCCAGGTGCATCTTTGCTGGTCTTCTCGGAAAGGACAGGAGGAGCTGCCATTTGTATAAGTACACTCATATCTGATTTCATGAACAGGATTTGCTATGATTTAAGAAATCCTGTCACAATGGACTGGGCTACTTGTGAATAATCTCAGTATAGGACAATTTTTAGAGTTTATTGCATCAGCTGTCCAATTTCAACCAAATCAGCCAGCCCTGGACATAAGCCTGAAACAGTCTGTTAATTAGAATGTATGATAATGTCTATGCAATAACCAGAAGCACAGTTTTCAGATTTTTGCTTCACTATTAAAAAAATTATTAAACCTATGAAATCTAGCAGCTAAAGACAGCTACTACGGAGGAGGTGTTTCCCTTTGCTAAATGCAAGGCTTTATTTTTATGTTTTGTATTTTTTTCTGATCAAGACTTCCCATCTGCTATGTTCTTCACCAAGGAATTTTCCAGAGAGCTCTCTTCAGTTTTCACTTGACAATCATTTGGACAGGAAAGGCTGCTTTTCCCACAGGTGTCTCTCAGGTTCCATTGCACTGCCTTGACCACTGAAAAAACACACCACTGCAGTGTGAATCAACTTTAAAAAGTCTGCAGTGTGGTTTTGTTGTTTTGGTTTTTTTTTTCATCTGAAGGCAGAAACCCCAGCTCTGTGTCCCCACTATTCCACTGTTTTCCCACGTTACAGCACACAGGGCAGCAAAATCTGGCCCTTGTGAACGTGGACCTACCTTGTGGGTAAAACAAAGTAACATGCTCTTCTGCCTTGGAAAGCCCTTCTTCAAACTCTGATCAAAATAAGGCACAGAGCACACAGACACACAATAAGGATAATAGAGAAAACCAGACTGGAGATACTGTCCCTCTGATAGACTAGATGAGATGAGATGAGATCAGATGAGGCGAGGCTATGGACAGATCTTTACAGAGGATGCAGATGGAGAAAAGTTTTTAAATGTCTAACCTAGTTAAGTGGATGGTGTATCTGCTGTTCATCAAGACACAGTAAGTTTATCAGAGCCTGGAGCCTTCCAAAGACCTGATTTCCCATATGGAGCCTGTCATATCTATGGTTTTTATTTAAACACTCCAGGTCTATACAACAGCAATTAAAAAATAATATTTTTATATATATGTGTGTGTGTGTGTGTGTGTGTGTGTAAAGTTCACATGAGCTTTATCAAGGTAGGGATTGCATTTCTCTCATAATGGAGCAAAAAAGGGAAAGACTGAGTGACCTACTCAATACCAGATGGTGAGCACCTTCTGAGCAGGAAGCAGAATCCAGGTCCGCCTTCTACTTCCTCACCTGAATTCTGTCACCTACAGAGTAATAAAAATACTTCCTCCCTTCATGTACTGTAAAAATCAACAAGGTCTCATCAATATCTGTGACATAATATATATAGAGACATAGAGGAAGTACTCTTCCTCCATAGCAGAATCTGTATATTAATTTTCTACCTTTAAATATACATCAAAGTTATGTTTTGATCTGAAATCCTTCTGCTCTTCATAAACCATTCAAAGATATTTGAAATGCACAGAATCAACATCAGCAACCATCCAGGAAAATGGAAGTGTCCAAATAATTTTGAAAGCCACAATGATGCCTTCGTAACCTAAATGAAAATTGTGCAGATATCAGACAACTCATGAGATTCAACACAATTCAGAAGTCATTGCCTGGCTTCAGCAATGAAAAGGCATACATTCACTTTTTATTTTACAAAGTAATTCTGACAACATTTTTCAGCTTAAGCAGTGCTGCAGTGGCAACTTTTCAATGTGCCCTTTAATAACTGGAGTGGTACTGGTGAATTGAGTGAAGCACAATCTTTGTGTGACAGGAGCTAACAAAGCCCATGAAAATGCTAAAACACACTGTTTTATAAAATAAGAGAGTTCAGAAGTGGTGCTGAGCTGTATTTACATTCCAGTAGCACCCATCAGCTGTTCTGTGCCTGAGATTTGAGCTGAATTTAGAGGAGGTACTTTCCCAAGAAGCTCTACTCTGTCACATAAAGGAATTACCATCATCATCAATTATATTCCACCAAAAAGGACCTGTGGCATGCAAAGTTTAACACAGCTGCCCTTAGACAGAGATCATCTGAAGGAAAGTCAACCTTCAGAATTTTGAGGCAGTAATTTCCTCACATGATGCCCTAATATCAGTAACTAGTGCATCTGAGCAATGGCAGCTGTGGGGAAGGACACTGCCAAAGTTGGAGCAAACCTTCCAGAGGAGACATATATACTCATTTAGCACAGTTCTCCGTTTTCCCTTTGAAAGTCAGCAGATTTAAACAAAGCCTGCAAGGCTGAAGTCCTCGCTTGTATTAGATCAAAGAGGGTTCCTGTCCCAAAACTCCCTCCTCAATTTTTTTCACATCCAGATTACTCTAGATGCTGTTACTGTAGCTAGTCCATGCTGATCACCTGAGAAGATTATTTGGCATCCATTAATCCTATCAAAAGTGAGCTGTCACTAAAAAGAAAGGTATCACAAAAGTGATATCGCTATAGAGAGCACAATGTGCATTGTTTTGAATTCATCTCTGCTTTTTTCTCAGGCTCTCACCTGCTGCCTTTGCAAGTCCTGCAGACCCTGCTGTGAATCACTTGCTCTGTTTCACCTTGGACCTCTCTTCTCTCCAGAGAGGGGCTTGCTGGAGCCCAGGCCACTACAGCCCTGGTAGCTGGCACAGACCCCTGACACCTGAGGAGGAATAAACAGTGTAATTTTTCCAGCTAGCCGTTCCTTTTTCTTTTTTTTTTTTTTCCTTAAGCCTATTAGTGCAATATATTGTAAAATCATAGCCAGCTACCTATAAAGTTGGAAGTCTGTGTTTGTTAATTATATTAAGCACTGGAATGTGGTAGCTTATGGAGTGTGTGAGGCAGGTATCCATCAAACCATTTGCAAATTATATACTGGAAATGCTGTTCAGGATCCTGAACATTACTTTCTAGTGTTACTAATGCTTTATGCAGATATGTGCTGTTTAATTGCCAGTTGGGAATTACAATGACACGTTACATGACTAATTTTTCAAACTACAATTGTACTATTTCCCTCACCCTCCTCCTTATACTTTTCCTGTCAATCTCCTTTCACTCTGTTGCTGTTTCTCTTGCCAGAACCACCTTCTTTGGTTGCAACCACAACACTCTAGAAGTAGAAAATACAGTATTTAAATGTACTGCACAGAATGGACTGAGTAAAGTATGCTTTCACATGTCTCAAAACCAGCCCTCTCTACACAAACCCTATGCAAGATTGCTTTGCAAGCTGGTGTCTCTCAAGAGTATTCAATCTCTAATTATAATTTACATGATGAGAAAAATAACCACTATTACCACACTATACTCAGGACTAACAGAGACACTAGTTAAATATGTTTTCTGTGTGAGTGGTCTATACTCAATGGAGTTTCAGGTACAGACACATTCCAAAATATTAGCCTTACATTCCCTTATATCCAATCGCCTTTGGATCCTAGATGCAAAACACAAGAAAGCATTTTGTGACAGTTCACAATGTCAGAGACTGAAAGGCACCAGTTATGATGTGGGGTTTTTTAGAACATGTAAGAGAACTACTCCACCCCCCAAAATGAATGGCTAAGAATTTCTGAAGCACAGGAGGCAGGGTCATTCAAAATGTAGCTCACAGCAGAGCTGCATTCACGCTTCTCAGTACAGCACTCTATAGTTTTTTCCCACCAAGACAATTTCCAAAAGCATGTTTGATTGAAGGTATGCTCTGCCACCACAGACAGACCTGACTAACGGTGAGTTTGCAGGATTGAGAAAAGTCATCATCATTTTTCTCCTTGCTGCTAACAGATATTAATTCACTTCTCATCTTGCCAGGGTTTGAAAGTGCTTTTGAGAGTTGCAACTAACAGAGATACAGAGAGCTCAAGAAATCCCCTAGGTTACAAAATCCTGCAAACACATCAGAGACAAGATTATGAGTGTGACTCCTGATGCAATTTCTACCATTCTTCATACAGGTTTCCTCTATCTCACAAGCATTTATTCAGGTTTCCATACTCCAGGCACTAGCCTCTACATTGACGGTCAGAAAAGCCAGACAAAGCAAATCTGTCATCACCAAATTGAGAACAATGTGAATGGTGATGTCTCCATTATGCTATTAATCTCACGTACAACCTTGGAGTGGGGCAGATGATGGAAAACAGTATTTGCTAATTAAATTAACAGACTTTCATTCAATACTAATTATCTCTTGGGACCTTAATGAAAAGAGAAGGAAGGCTCTTTCAGTCTGGGGCCTGGAGAAGCACCCCTCCAGTCTTCACATCAACAGAGATGGACAGAAACAGAGATGAAACAAAAATGAACCAGTATGGGCATCTGACTCCCACATATTGCCCAGAGACATCACTTGCCAAATTACAACAACAGGCTTTCCAGCATATTAAATTTCAAATCTAAACAATCAGAACAGGAGGTATTACAGATCCAGCAGCTGCACCCACCTCATTACCGTACAAAGATTCCTTCCCAAAGCAAGTGTGTTCATTCAGGAAGGCATTGGCCACTCTGTCACAGAACAGCCTTGGAAAAAGGGATTAAGAGAACTCCTTCAAAAGAGGGTTAGCAACTAACTCCCTGTTGGCTTCTAGAGACAAAAGTCAAATTGTAAAGCCACATGACAGTGATTCCCAGAAATGTACAAAAGTTTCAAATATTGTGTGAGGGATGGGGGTAGGAGGAGAATGGAAGACATATTTGGTATGATTGTTTTTATGTTGGCCCTCATTATTTTCCAATTACTGTGAAGAATTTTCATTTTTACTACAGCACCTTTCTGATGAAAACAATTAATCAAAGTAAATCCCAAGCGCACTATAAATCCAATACTAATCTGAAAACAAAAGCTTTCTTTTGCTATGATCAAACAGCACTGCCATGAGTTTTGCTTTGCTTCTGCAAGCAAAAGTGTTCTGGTTTCAGGCGATTTTTATTTAGGCACTATGTCAAAATGCAATCTTTATTTTTGGAGCTGCTTCTGCAAAAATAAATTTTGAGAAAGGATAAAACAACTTGAAATGAATGGAAGTGGAAACTCAAAAGCAGCTTTAGGTCAGAGATGGCTTTTCCACTATGTTAACATAATCCTTTTTGTGAAAACAAGATAAATAAAGGAGCTGTCTTAGCTCCTGGGCTAAAATGGACAAGATGTCTTCCTGGACAGCTCTAGCAAAATATGCAGGTGGGATGTAAGAATGGAAAGTGCATGAAATACACTTCCAGAACATGTCACAGGTAACCATTGCCATTTATTTCATGATCTACAAATCTACAGTCATATTTTGAAAGCTGAGAGAGTGGAAGATATTAGAAGAGTAATTAACTCTCTAGCCAGATTCATGCAGTGCTTATCTGAAAGAAGACTTCACAAAAACCTAGATGCAGAAAAGATATGTTACTACAAAAAAAAAAGTACAAGAAACCCAAATACTTAATCAGCACACAAGTCTGGAAAACCTTGTTTTTGTCAGACACAGAGCAATTGCTTTTTCCATCTTCCTTTTCCCTCAAGTTGCAGAAGCAGAATGGAACATGTGAATGTAGGATCTCATAGATTCTTATTGGAGACACTTAGGCAGTTAGTACTTCAGTACCTATTTCAGGTGAAAGGTGGGCCTAAACAGTAAGAACATGGAGTGACCAATTTATTGATGTGGTCAATCTTATATAAAATGACAAATTAAATTCTCACTTGAACTTCTTTGGTAACGCAAGAATGTTTTAAGAGGGTAATATTGCAAACTGTAGTAGCTAGAGGAAAGACTCATTTGTTACTGCCATTCACTGCCAGTAGCTACAAGTCCTGGGAATTTCCAATTTTCTCACCAAGAAAAACAACCACTTTGCTAACCACAGCAAACTGTACTTTGTTAAATACTGGTGGTTGCACAGATACAACAGAAGTAAACATGAAGACTCACCAAATGCTGAAAGAGACACACATCAAATCAGGTAGCAGTCCTTCACTAGTGATAATAAAAAATGTTCTGTGGTCTGTGTGAAAGGACACTCAGATCTGCTTAGAGCTACCTCTAGATTGTTAACCACAGCATGGCTTCTTGCTTTATTACATACAATTTATGATGAACAGAACATGAAGTTCCAGTTGCAGAACTGACGCAAGGGAAGTTCTTCCATAAATTGTGCTTGATGCTTAATATTTTCCATCTCAGCTACTGTAAGGCATGATGTTCCCATGTGACATTAAGTGCTCATACTTAAAGAATCTTGTGCAATTTTAATTAGCTTTTAATTTGTCACTCTCACTGAGTCTCTCAACTTTTGCAAAACTGAAGTAAGTCCAACCTGTAATTTGTATGCTGCTTATTATGTGGAAAAACTGCGTTACATCTTTTCATATCCAGATCCTCTCAGGCTAGCAGTCCCAATATTTTTGCACACTATTTATGTATTTATTTTATTTATTATAAATTTATTGAATGTGTTATTAAAATTTATATATATAATAAATTTATGAAAATTATAATATTTATTACTAATAGGGAAAATGTTTAATAGCCTTTCTTACCACGATTTACTGAAGGTAGGTGAAGCCAAACACAGGCAAGATTTTATATATTAAGACTGAACGTAAAGCTGCAATATTCTACTCTCATTCATTCCCTAGAAGAATCCAAGCACTTACCTTCCTGTGCAACTGGAAACCACAAAGGTTTAGCCATACTGACTGCAGCAAAACTCCTCTAATAACAGTACATTAATAATACTTAGCACTTTACAACCAGCGCATTTAACTTTCTAACCACTAACCTCCAAGTGCTCAGGGTCATCAAATCCATTCTGCACAGGAGGAAACCTGACACAGGGAAGTTTCCCCAAGGTCACCTGACAGCTAAAACCGGAATCCAGAGCTTCTAAAACACAGATTAGTCCTCCAGGCACTCAGGCACATGCTCACTTCCAATGCCACTAAAAGCTGGAAAAGTTAGTCTAATCAGCACTTGTATTCAGCTGTTTTAATAGACCTATCTTTCCTACTCTCCTCTTCAATCCCATTTTTAGATACTTTTCTCAAAGCTAAGTGCAGCATTGCAGTCTGCTGTATGTTATGCAAGTTCAGCTTTATTCTGTCTAGCAGAAATGAAATTCACAGTGCATACTTCAAAATAATTAAGTCAGATCAGTGTAGCAAAAAAACCCAGCAGAGATCAACCTGTCAAAGCAACCAGTTTGCACATTTCTCTCTCTCCTCCTCCAGTTACGGAGCAACTGAATAAACCAAAGACTGTTCTTGGCTCCTATGCAAAATCAAAGCTCTTGTCCTTGTTCTTCATAGGTACAGTGAGCAAAAGGATATGGTGTCTATGATCCACTGTGATGCTAAAGCATGGTAAGGACAAGGAGGTCACGCAACAGGATACAAAACAGAGAGATATTGGAAGGATGAGGAGGAAGGAAAAAAATTTGAATACAGCAGCATGTATTTTTGGAAGGAATTGCATCAATTTCTACAAGCATATACAGCTGAGAAAAATAATTTTCACAGCAATTTACTTAAAATTAGTAAATCCCTCAAGTACAATATGAATGGGATCATTCAGAGGAATTTGAAAAAAGCAGAACAAGACCCATAAGGGTCAAATGAAGACACACATGGTAGAACTAAGACTTTATCTTCTGTGCTATGCCACAGAGTAAGTGAACGTTCCTATATAATTCTATGATCTTGGAAGCAAAAACAAATTTCTTGGCATTTACTTGTCAATGTCACAGCTTCCAAGTTCTGTAGAAGTTCTCACTAATGTCAGACAGGGACCTCAAACAGCAGAAATAGAAACTGTCACAAAACTATACACAAAGCTCCAAGCTATGGCTGAGGCACACTACCTAAAATACATTTCAGCTTCGTTTTACCAGATGGTTGAACGTGCTTGAAAGCAAAACAAAATTGCTAAGCAGCATTATATCTTCATTAGTTTTCCTCAACTACGTCCTGATACTGACTGTTTTTGTTACAGACAAACAGATAGAAAGTTCAGTTATGAACCAGAAGTATTACTTTTCCTCAAGTACCATACTAAGGATTTGCCAAATTTTGGTGCTTTCCCCCTTTTTTTCCCTGTAGAGACTGCAAAGAGTTTTAAACTAAAATTTGCATCAGCTAAGCAGAAGAGATGTATCCTTTTGGCAGGCTAACTTCTACTTTATCATGTTTCTACAAATACCTGCTTTGTTCTGCTGACATTAAAACACATCGCATTGTTTTACAGAGACCCCCAAACAAAACCATATGAAAAATAAAGGCTTTATTTAGGACTTTTCCTGAAGCTGGCAAAGCTCCTTTCTATTTGAAGAGTGTTCTGCCTGCCAAGTGAGTGTAGACATTTATTTTCTGCTGCAATTTTCATTTTATCAAGAGCATTGCTCCATTTTTACATTAATGTTAATTCCAATATGCGCCAGTTGCAGAAAAAATGTACTGGTCGACTAGACCTTAATGTATTTTCTCAAATCTCTCTCTGATATGCATTAAAAAAACCTAATGCATCTCTAATTAGTCTAACTAATGTTCAAGTTCCAGTAAGACAATTACATTTACTAGTGATGCAAATTGTTACAGTCTAGTTATATTCAACAAGGCACCCCCCCAGAAAAAAATCAAAATAAAATGTAAGGAACATTCAACAATAACTCTGGATAGAAGAATAAATGAAGTTAATTTATAAAAATATGCTTTCTTCTTTTTAAAAGCAGCAACTAAATTTGGTTTATGAAAACCAAAGTTAAAAAATAAAAAAGAGCAGTTCTCTAAAACATTCAAACAAATCTGTGCTGCAAGAAACCAGTGTGACAATTTTTGAGACCCAGTCTGAGCCACCCAAAACACTATTTTGACTGCTGGAAGCCTGAGTATGTGCAGCATGAGTCTGCTTTCCACTAGTTAATGACATAAAGGAGAAAAGGACCAGTGACTGAGTTTCTGTCTCTTAATCACTGTTACTAGCAGAGGGCCACCACCAACAAAGCAGCTCTTATAAAGCAGAATAATGATTTCCTATTTTCTGCAGACCCTCTCACCCATAGCCTGGCTCAAGAAAGCAAAGCAGGAGTGCACTAAGTGATGAACTCTCACCACCTGAGCAAGAGTTTTGAGAACAAGTGAGAAAATCACAGGATAGATGGATATGAAGCCATGAAAGGATTAGGTGCCCATGCTCCCCCTCTCAACAGAGACAGAAATCTTTTCACATACAGATGGTGCGACCAGAAGAAATGAACCAAGAATGCAGGTGAATTCATGCATGATAGTAATGAAAAGCTGAGGTGGACAGCCAGATGTTTGTACACCTTGTTTAGGATTGGACTCTATGCACTCATACTAATCAATCCAGAAGTAAAATGTCAGTCCAGAAGTAAAAAGTTTACAAAACCTGCAGAAATATGCATTTTAATGGATCATGGGTTTGGGGGCGGGGTGGGTTGGGGTAGCTTTTTTTGTTGTTCAGTTTGGGTTTTTGTTTGGTTTGTTGGGGTTTTTTTTTCTTTCTATTTCTTTAATTTAAATTATTTTTTTAGTACAAGTGTTAAATTGTAAAGCAGAGTATCACAAGCAGGGTGTTCTGGGATACGGCTCCTTGGATAATGGAAGAGTGGTCTCAGATACATGAAAATCATGCCTTATTTCTACTAAATGAGCAAAGAACCTCTGTCCCTGGCACCAAAAGCATTAATCCAGAGGGCAAAGAAACTGTGCCTGGAATCTACTTAGCCAAGAGGACCTTAAAAGTACAGACCTCAGCAAGCTGCCGAAACACATTGTCTGACAGGTGTCTAATAAGGAGACATTGTACAAGGCTTCAGAAGGATTGGAACTGCATTACACAGAAATCAAAAACTTGAAATTAGTATTATATAATTTTATCAAAGAGTACTTACAGACTAAGAAGATACATCGAGAGGTGAAATCCCCGAGAACATTATTAACAGCATTCAGACACAAATCTAATCAAAAAGCATTTGCAGAATGTGTGTTAAATCTGGGAAATTGGGAAATTGAAGCAAGGTTCTCCTGTTCCTTACAAGATTATTTCAGACATTGCTGTAAAGACATTTTTGAGCCTCTCATTTTTGAGATTCCATACCAAGCCCAATTTCTAACTTTTAAAAGACGCAAGGCAACAGGACATGTGCTGTAAAGGAATTCAAGCATCAAAGTGTTCATAGGCTTATTGATGAGTTTTCTGGTTTCGCAAGAAGCAGACTAAATTTTTTTGACCGATTTTCTACAAATGTTCTATGTTTCAAATGGTGACCTGAATTTTTGCTCTCTGTTCAATGCTAATGTAGGTGTCTGCCTTGGAAGATGAAAATCAACAGAACAGGTATCTCCACTGGGGTCAAGCCTTCAAAGACTAACTCAACATGTCAGCTTTTCTTGAGTGTAGAATATGGTCTTCAGATATTTGTAGCCCACTAGAGCTCACTTTCTATCGTACAGTGAGACATGCAGGCAAATAACAGCTAAACCAAGAACCACCTCGACTACCTGTGCTGCCTTATCAAATCTAAAAATAAAAGATACAAGCAGAAGAGCTGGGGAGAGCAGGAGTACACAGTCCACCTGAGGAGTAAGTCACTGAGAAGACAACAGGAACTCACAATAGACTGTTGTGCTTTTCCCTAGAAGAAAGGCTGACCAAGAGTTAAACCCCAAAAAGTTACACAATCCCCTCCCACCAAACACAAAAAAGTGCTCCCCCCACCAAATAAAAAGGATCAGCAGTCTCTGAGGAATACTAGTCCCTGATCTACCTACAGGGATTTGTAAGTAGCACAGTCCAATAAACTGGAAAATAAAATGAATAGCAGCAGTATTAGTTAATTCATTCACTGAAAAATAACTCAAATTGTGTCTCAGGTCTCATAAATAAAGAAAATGTTTAAAACTGAGTTACAGGTGGGTGACTTTGTGGGTTGCACAGCACTGTGGGCAAAGTCCTGACTTCAAGGGTCAGAAATAGCATTTTATAATATAGCTACAGATTTTTCTTCTGAAATTAAATTCTACTGAGACATTTTCTGTGGAGTCAGCAAAAGGTATTTTAAGTTCATCAGCATCCACAAACCTGGCTGCTGTTCTGCTGCCCATACAGGTGAATGCAGGATAAATGGAAGAAAGAGGTGTAATATGAAATGGTTGAATGACTAAGGCAGAAACAGGCACTGGCTCCACAGCTCTCGGTGTTCCTGGAAAATATACTCCTGTCATTCATCTGTCTTCTCACCAGGAAAAAGGGAATTTCTGTAGGTTTGCCAGGAAAAAAAGCAGAGAAGGATCAGGTGCCCCAAAGAACACAACCACCTTCTGCCTTCAAAAACTGATGTTTGGAAATTGGCATTGTCTATCTGGGATCCGTATGATTTTAGGGACCTGTGTCAAAGGTCACACACTTAATTCACAGATCCTGTAGGAAAGCTTATGGTATCCTGGCCTATATCAGGCATAGTGTGTCCAGCAGGAGCAGGGAGGTCATTCCCCCCCTGTACTCAGCACTGGTGAGGCCACACCTTGAGTGCTGTGTCCAGTTCTGGCCCCTCAGTTTAGGAAGGACATTGAGACACTTGAGCGTATCCAGAGGAGAGCAACAAGGCTGGTGAGGGGCTTGGAACACAAGCCCAGTGAGGAACAGCTGAGGGGGCTGGGGCTGCTCAGCCTGGAGAAAAGGAGACTCAGACATGACCTCATCACTCTCTACAACTTCCTGAAAGGTGGTTGTACTCAGGTGGGGTTTGGTCTCTTTCACCAGGTAGCAACTGATGGAATGAGAGGACACAGTCTCAAGCTGCACCAAGGGAAATACAGGTTGGATATTTGGAAAAAGTTTTTACAGAAAGAGTGATGAACTACTGGAATGGTCTGCCCAGGGAGGTGGTGGAATCACCATCCCTGGATGTGTTTTAAAAAAGACTGGATGAGGCACTCGGAGCCATGGCTTAGTTGAGGTGTTAGGGTATGGGATGGACTCGAAGGTCTCTTCCAACCTAGTGAATCCAACCTAGTGATTTCAAGTGTGTGTTAATGGGAAACAAGAAGGAATAGTATGGCTATGGTGAGCACAGGAGTATGACAAAGCATTGCAAAGGGACTTGTCTCTTGTCTTCATCCTGTGTTCTCCACTATAGAGAAAGATGAAGAATGAACAGCCATCTTTGTCACTTATGCTCAGCTGCTTTAGTTATCAGTGGTCAAAATTAAAACATAAGGAATTAAGTTACTTCATTTACCCTGAGTTACAGGATGTTGGTCAGGACTACGTCACCACAGCTACGGCTGCTTTTGGAGTTTGGAGACAAGGACTGTCACAGTCACCATCTAAGGAATGGCCCCTCTGCTACTGTTAAGAGTTTTGCTTTGTTTTTCTGGCATTCTCTTTAAATGTTGGGGCTCTGTTACCCTCAGAGGGGTGAGATAGTAAGTCTCTGATACTCTCTGCAAATTAAAGCCCAGCAGCATATTCTTAGCAGATGTTATGAATTGTAACAGGCTGCACCACTATTTTCTTTGGGTACTTGCCAAAGTAAGCTCAAGGCATCCCCACCAATAAGCTGGCATTTAGAAATGCGCTCTAAAACACAGTCACCACTGGATGATCTGTTCACAAATATTCTTCCTTCCATTCCTGACCCATCAGTAGGATTAGCTGCCAAACTATTAACTGCCTTACCACCATCTGTGCTCAGGTTCCATTAGTAACCCAGGTGTTTCAGACATCCCAGTCCTGCATAAGCTATGCCCAGTTACTGCTTGCTGATACATCAGTCCAACTAAACAAGCCTGGAAAAAGCAACAGGTAACCAAACATTCTCAGAACAAATTAACCTCTACAAAAAACAGGCACGTCAGGAATAAATTAACCTCTACAGAAACAGGTACTTCATCTCCTATCCTATCAGAGTTAACTACTGAAAAATGCAAGGAAAAGCTCAGATCAGGCCACAGTTGCTTTGCACAAGGTGCTGAACAATAGGACTTTACCTTGCTTGCTGACAGACGCTGCAAATCCAGGCTTTCTCCTTCTTCTGGTAAGTGCTGCAGCTCTTGCAGATGTTGTACTTGCAGTCTTGGCACTGGCGCTTGCTGTTGATAAGAAATGTGAAAGGGGAGCAGCAACGAATACAGCAGTGCTCATTGAACTTCTGCTGCTTGGAAAGGATGCTGCACTTGTTACCCTCTTCATCCAACTTCTGCTTCATTTCACTGGAATAAGAAGAACAAAACCAAACTAATTTTCAATTGGAAATTATCATCATCTTTCCACATATGCATGTTATACTCTTCAAATAACTTTTGAAGATGTGAAATGAATATGAGAAATGAATTTAGAATTGGAAAGCAAAAATTCCTATGTTCCCTTAAGCCACCCATGGCCAACTCACTTAAACTCTCCCTGAATCACAAACCAGAGTAAAATTTACACAGTTCCAGAGAGACAACCCTAAGGAAAGCCAGGTGGCTGCTCCAGGCACTCCAGCTGTGCCAAGCCATAGAAGCCATGTGAAAATTCAGGGCTGCTCTCAGAATGCTTTTCAAATGAAAAAATCAGCTCATGGAAGTCAAAAAGCTGATAAAAACCACTTATAACACCAGAGTAACACAAAAGTCTAAACCAAATTTAGTGATACCACAAAACAGTCTAAGCTGCAAGAATATTTATTTCATGGCATGCTGATATACTCTTAAATTAATGTTTAAATATCTTGCTATAGGAAAAAAAGAATACACTTATTGCATACTTATTCATGAATTTTGCCAAGATCATCTATGAACATCATTGTGAGCCAAGTCTGGAATTTTAAAAAGAATCGCATTACTGGACTATATATCACCTTATTTGCCACTTCTGCCTCAGATTCATAAGTCAAAATAAAACCAGCCTGTTTAATGGAAATCTGACAAGTGAATTCTAAACCTCAAATCTAAAAGACAGTAAAGCAGTGATCTAAACCATATAATTTTTGAACTTGCACATACTTATATGCACATATTTACTCCTATTCTCAATATATGCCTTTTAATAAATTTAAAATTTGAAAACAATGTGTATTTCTGCTGCTCGCACCCTGTACAAGGGTTTGATTAAATTAGACTAGCTTCTCAAACAGATACTCTCTGCACTTTTAAGTAAATAATCGTTATGATTTTTTATGCTGTTCAAATAGCAAAATATGCTTGTTCTGCCACATTTTACAAAATGTACAAGATTCAAAATGTAAGAGATTACCATGTAAGAGAGAGAATGTTTGAATTATGCAAGTCAAAGTGGCTTCCTTGGATAAACCACTGATGGAACTATCAGAGAAGTTCACAGGGATAGCTAGACTAGTTTGTTTTATTCTCCATTACTCCCTCCTACCATGGCACTACATGGACCATCTTTCTGATGGAACAAGAGAGGAAGTGAAGTTGCTCCTCCACCCACAGCAGGCATGCTGCTCTGCAGCAATGGGGCGAGACACAGCACAGTTTCAGCTGTGACAGAAGGTCAGGCAGGAACCCCAGGTCCAGGACAAAAGCTGGTCAAAGTGAGGGCTGTATGATTCAAGAAGGATTTCTGGCATGGAAAGTGTTTGGCAGCCTAAGATGCTGAAATCTTTGCTTCAGGAATGAGACCCCAGGAAGCAATGAGATCCCTAAAATAAGAACAGCTAAGGAGTCAGGGTCAGGAGGAGTGATGAAAAGGAGACTTTTGTCCTTACGGAGTTTTACTGTCTCCCAGAATCAGTAACACTGATGCTTGGTAGTTTCAGCCCACACACTCAACATTGTCATACTCAGTGGCATTTTGAACCCTCATTAGGGCTCTGATGCATGATAGAAAGATAAACCACAGAGGCAAAGCCACCAATTAAAATGCTACAATAATGCTTACAATATAAAACCAGGCAGTTTTGTTCACAAAAGAGCTAATAAAGCCTGATACCTAGAAAAAGCTGAGCACACACTGAAATCTTTTCATCAGAACAGGCATTAATTACATCTCTCTCCTCTATCTGGCTGCCAGTATTCATTACAGTGGTAGAACTCAGTATCATTAAGGCATCTGCCTCAGTGCTAAATAGAACTCAAATTGGCCCATGGATTAAAAAATAAATAGGATAGGGTTGGACAGCCTGTCAGAGAGGGAAAATGACAGAAAAAAACCCTCATTTCCACAGGAAACCAGGCAGAACAGAAAAGAAAGCAATGTACATCTCTCTGAAAGCTGTAACAAATTAAGGTTCTTGCGCACTGCCTGCCAAAGGCTATTCTATAAGGAATCAAATGGCAAAAGGGATTGTCAACTGGACTTGCCATTTGAGGCCAAAAGGCTTCTCTCCACACTCTTTCCTTGGAAGCAAAACATGGGTTTCATATGAAAGCGAAGTGCTGCATAACTGGTGGGCAATTCAACCTGCCTGGTGTGAAGAAAATTAGCTGAAGTGAAAAGGCACTGGTTTAGTCTCAGCAATACCACGAAAACCTTACTTAGATGTAACTCCAGCGGGATGATCATCTTGAGTGGATGATTAATGTGGTCATAAATGTTGATACAATGAAATTCAAGAGGTACAAGCTGAACTTCAAGGTGTCCCAAATTTGAAAATCTCAGGCTTTACTTTCAGGACGTCCAAATCGCTTGGTGCAAGAAAATTTTAAGAACGTTCTAAGGAAAGGGCAATAGCCAACAACAGAGGATTGTCTCTAAAAGACAACAGCCACCAGCACAGGAGCTATTTCTAGAAAGAAGGTTCAACTACCCAATCATTGCAAACACTGCCCCTTCCTCCCCATGCAACACTGTTTATCCCAACAAAACACAGCTGAGGGGGATGGAGCAGAGAATAGAGGGAGAACAGCTCTCCCTCTCTGAATGTGCACTCGTGTGTGCTTACTTCCCCAAGGAGGGAACGTCATGTATTCCAAGATGTATACATAGAATATGTGTAGAAATAAAGCAAGCAACGAAATACAACTGCGTAAAAAAATGTGCTTGCTGGGGTAAGCACAGAGCAGTGGGAACAACAAATGACAGAATTTATTCAGAAGTCACAACTGATGGGGCGAAGCTATTATGGTTATGTGTAACATAGTAATAAGCACCTGTGGAGAAGAGAACTGCTGTGTGAATTAATCTCAGATTGGCTTTCCTTTTCTTTCTGCAGTGACTGCATTTCCGCGATTGCTTACAAGCACAAAAGAAGCAAAGAATACTCAATAGATATCCAACATATCTATCACCAAAACCAATTCTGTCAAAGAACATTTTATGAGCTCCAGGTTCCAAATAAGTTCAAAAATATGCATATGCATATTAGATTTTTCTAGACGCTTTTATCAGTTTGCATAAGAAAAAATGTAATTAATTTCATTGAGTGTTTCGAGTGATAGACTCCTGGCATGTAATTCCCACAAACAGATTAGAAACACTTTCCATTGCACTGTTTTGGATGTAGGTTTTTCTATTATATTCTGAGGGTGAATAGATGTCTTCCCCTCACTACCCACTATGTTTTTGTGACTTTTAAAAACATAAATTAAATAACTTCCATTGGTGTGGTTTATTTCTTCTTAGTGTCTGGCAGGATTAAACATAATTCTTCAATGCTTGCCTGAAGAAGCGCCTGCTCCTCTAATAAAATTCTTTAAAACAATTGGTACATTGCACCTTCTGAACAGAAATACAAGCTTTTTTGAGAAAAACATTTCTAAAATTCTAAAGCACTTCTAAGTCATATTTTTTGTTGTTTTTATTTGTATGCTTCCCACCAAGAGGCATTACTATGATTAAATACTCAAGGGGTGGCCAGGTGGAGCTTACACCTCAAACTTTAAAGTCAACAGTAATGTACATATTAACAACTTGTCAGAATAAGACAATACTGTAAAGTTTAAAAAAAACCACAACTGAAAAGAAGCCCATAATGAGTTTAAGAAACAGGTTAAAAAACTCATTACTAAATATGTAAGTTTAGGGTGTTCGAACTCTAAATCTCTGGGTGCAGCAATGGAAAGGAGCCCATAAAACAGGCAACTGTATTACAAAACAAAGCTAAAAAAATCCCCCTGTTTTTCATATAACAAAGAGAACAGTTCCTGGTGAATCTGATAGCTGGCTTGAGCTCCAAGACAGAGTCTGTATAAGCAAGTGTGTATGTCAAGCTCCCCAAAATGCAGCTCTGCGCTCTTCACTAAAGGCTTGTCTCAGCCCAGTTATTGGGCTGTACCATCTTACTCTTGTCTCACACCTGTCTGCACTTCAGGAGTCAAAACCTGGCAGTTTAAAGGCAAAGTCCAGCTGGACTGGTTCCCATTTGCTCTGCTGGTTTCTTAAATGATGGATAAATACAATCTTTCCTGCTGTTTAAACACTTTTTATCTTCCACACTAGAGTAGAGGCTAAATCTATTCCAGTTGCCTGCACAGGCCAAGAGGAAAACAGGACAATGTTCCTAGATTCATCTTACTCCCTCCTGATGAACAGAGGAGCAGGGCTTTTACAAGTTACCAAAGACAGGTAGAAACTTTCTCCTTTAGTACTAGAGATGAGGGTTTCTGTTTCTTCTGTTTCCTGTTCTCTTAATTCAAATTACACCTATTTCATAGAATAAGCCACATTTTTATCCATTAGCATTAGAGCCATTTTTACTTCAAAGACTAGTGAAGGCACAGTACACACTGCAAAGTGCTTTTCTTAGGAAAATGGTGTTCTGCTCAGCTGGGTAACAGGTTGTCTCTCGTCTTTGCACTTGTCCCACTTCCCAGAGTGGATTCAAAGCAGTGCATGAAGTTCACTGATGTGCCTTAAAACTGATTTCAATCTTAGTTTGACAACTGCTGAAATGCTGTTTCCCTCCACGGAAGAGAACGCCTTCCGACACTTTTCTGTTCAGGCATCCTTAATACTCACCTATGCATAACAAGATATTATGGCCTTTTGCTTAGCACAAAATCTGGATTTCTGCATATTCTAAATGAACATATAGATGAACATACAGCAGATGATCGAATTCTGATGTACCCATTTTCAGCCTTTCAGAGAGACTGCTTTTATCACTGCCCCTCATATTTTTCCACTCCCACAGTCAATCCAAACTTGGTGTATTGGGCTAAGAGCTACAAAGATCACCTAAAAATACAGGCTTTATTGATACCCCCTAAGCTACAATGCTGGAGGACAAAGGGCTTTTCATATTGAGTGTCTAAAGTGTACACAGTATTCCCATCTCCACTCTCCTTAAACCTGCCAGATGTGCACCAGATGCCAGAGCTGGGATAAAGATCTTTTAATCTGTGGAGAGAACATGACAGTTCTTACTGTCTATAGAATCTAATCTTACTCCTTGATTACTAGTACAATGAGAAGGAGTAACAAGCTGAACATGACTGAAATGTCTCTCTCCTTCACATGTTTTCAATTTGATGTTCAAGGTCCTAGATTGTGATAACTACAAATAGTTCCCATCTCAGTCCTTACTTCTTCTCTTCTTCACCTAAACTCCCAAACCTTCAGAAATTGGACCAACCAGGTTAGTAAAAAGCTGCTAAATCTAGGAAAAACACCCACTGGAAGTTTTATAAGCTTGACTCCTGAGCAGGGATCTAAGAGAACAAGCCAAAATTGCCAAGGAGAGCTGCTTAGTGTTTTATCCCTTTCTATGTTTCTTGTGTCTCAAACTGTGTCATGGTGCAAACAGGGGTGAAGCTCCATGCTTACAAGGTCATAAGCCTTTTCTACATGCAGCACACAGTAAGAACCAAATTCTCTCAGCAGGCATATATCTCCAACACTATTTACTTTTTAAGGGCTCAGTGGTAATTTCTTTTTGCTGCCTCTTTTTCTAAAGTAGTTTATTCTTTTTCATCAAGACAGACATCTAACACAACTTCCACACAGTATAACACCACCACCCCTTTTGTTTCTTTCATGTCTTTGCTAAATTTCTCCTAGTGAAACTCTTAATTGCTCTCTGAAAAAGTGAAGCACAGGATAGTAATTGCAAATGCCAAGTTAATTAATTATCTTATAATCAAGGTTTTTTTTCCAAAGTTTTTATCAACACTATTACAATTGTGCCTTGTGCTATATTTAACACTTGGCACATGAAATAGTGCTCTACACATTGCTGTTACTATCAAAAAGCTATGCTTAGCACACATGCAAACATACCACTTGCATTTGGGGAGCCTTGGAGGAACACACATCACTTTGATCTGTTCAGAAGGATATCAGTCCAGCAGCAGTACCTGACATTTTTCAGGAGGATTAGACAGCTGGGAGTGTACCACAAATGGAGGGGAGGAGAGGGATGTGACAGAAGTAACATCATAAACATCCTAAAGCAAAAAAGTAAAACACAAAGTTTTTGGGAGGAGATGGGGAGTTGAGAGCTAAGAAACTCAGTTATGAGTAAGTCACTTGTACAAAAATCAGGTAGATTAATATTTCACAGTCCAATTACTCCAACTGTGGTTGTCTTCTTTTACTTAAGATCTTACCAGCATCTCTTGAGGTTTTTTTTCCCCTCTTCAGCTTTTAATTTCTATAAAACAAAATTTCTGTAATACTAATGTGTATTCCTGTCAAATCTCACTTCGTATATTTTTCTTTTCTTCTCTCTTCAGAAGTAGGACCAAATAGTGATGATGCAGAATATATGCTAGGCTCTGATCTGGGGCCAATCTCTTTCTAAAAATAAAGAAATCCATCATAGTGGAAACACAGTTGATGGGTTTTGGTTGAGGTTTTTTTTGTGTTTTTGTTTTGGGGTTTTTAAATTTTTTTTTAGGTTTTTATAGTAGTTTTGTTTTGTTTTGCAAACACTTCTTATACTGGGAAAAATTTGCATTGACCTTCATTTTTCCTATTAAATACCATAAAATAAATGTTGCGAAGACTAACCCATGGAAGCTTTCCTGCTAATCACAGTTGAATCAATTAAACTGCTAATAGAATCAGAAAAATGCCAACATATTCAACACTTACGCTTCAAAAAAACCCAGATCAGGCACTGCATCTGCTAGAGAGAAAGCCCGTCAGCACCAAGACAAATTGTGGTGCACTTGCCCCAGACCAGTACCTAGTTTGTCATACCAGGTTCTAACCTAATCTGTTAACAATTTCATGCTGAGGCAAAGCTGTTCCACAAAATGAGCCACTGCTGCTGCATTGCTTTATGGACACTTTGCTAATGGCTATTAGGGGAATTTTCCTTTTCTTTTGTCAGCTTAAGCACTGCCAGTTAGTGTCTATCATCAGCTGGAACTGACATGTCAGAGTGTAGATAAATGAAATAAATACTATGCTGGTATTATTTTAAATTCCTTCTCATTTCATCAACCCATAAATTGTCAAGGGACATTGCATTTAACCCCATTTTCTTTTGTCATGTTGGATATCACAGGCGCACAGACTGTGCACCCCGTTTAATTGATAGGCCTCGAAATCTTCTGTGGACAAATGGAGCAGCAAGGGTGAAGCAGGTTTTGAGTTACAGAGAAGATATTCTGGGGAGCTCTGGGGACACTGGAAATCTCCACATGAAAGCTGAAATTATCTTTTTTAAGACAGCACCATGAGTATGGACTGCTTTGCCCTCCCATTCTTTCACTGCCACACAGATCATATGAAAATAAAGCTGAGTTTTGACATACTTTCCCCCCCTCACTCTTCTTTCTCATCTGCTCTCCTATCTCAGTTACAGCTCAGTCTGCAGTAAGGTAAGTTTAAGGTCTGAAGTGAAATAATGTCAGAATCAGGGACAAGCATTTTTGCTGCAAGGTTAAATCCTACAGGACCTTCTGGTTAAATCCTGGGTTTGACTCAGAATGATCAAAAGGTGTGTATTCATACTGGACATCAACTGCAAGTGATGATAAGCTGGAAAGTTTCCCCCTTTTTTTCCTTATTATTGAACCACTAACCATTACAACCTGAGTGATTTTTTTCTTATTTCACCAGTATGTGCCACAGTCCTACAATGTGACAACAAAATGGTAAGCTTAAATTATTATTTACAACAGCATTTTGGGGCACTTTCCTCTTAGATTACAAACATATAATACTTTATGTTGCACTACCTATCAAATTTCTAACAACCTAGCAAAACATCATTTGCTTTATCACCTTTCTTGTACAGCTTCCTGTTTTTTTCCTTTCCCACATTTGATAGTGATTTTTACTTACACAAATATTTGCTACATTTCCCTTTATCTCATCTCCTCTCAGTAAGTGTCATTCTGCTCTCCCTGAAATGTATTTCTCACTGCCTGCCTGGTACCTCTCCCTGGAGACCTTTTTCCCTATCAGGTTCTAACTTTCAGTAAAGGTTCATTCCTAGAGAATGACAAATGCAGACAAGCATTCTTTGGAATAAAGCATTTTTCAATTCAAAAAACCCCCCAAAAATTTAGTGAAAATATTTTTTTAAATGTACATAACCTTCAATCACAGTTATATGCAATACCTTCTTTGCATCTCTGGTGGCATCTGTGAGCCTACCTTTCTTCAGAATCCAACTTTATGCACATATTAACTTGAAAAACTTCCTTTAATAACAGAAACAGTCCTCCTACATTAAACAGTTCTCTCAGTGCTCCTTGCACAGTGCCATCTGGCTTGACCTCATCAAGCACAATTCATTGCCCAGTTAGTGTACAGCAGGAGGGTAACTGAGACATCGGCTCTGAAAATCCCTGAAGTATTCACTATGAATCATTCTTCTCTCTTCCTGGCTGGACTTCTCGCAATGCAGGCCTAGAAAGATTTGATCTAGAATCACTGTTGTTACTTGACCCTTCCCCACAGATCATGAAGCAGAAAAAACAAGAGCAGGCAGCAGAGCAAACAGCAGAGCCCACTAAGGAACCGGGTCTAAGTGTGACGAGTCAGTGCCAGATGACTGTGAGTGTGTTGTTAGAAAGAACAGCTCAAAGATGCTCCTCCTGGTTTGTGTACAGACAGATGAGGGATGCTGCGTACTCAAGGGTCTTCTGCTGGACTAAACTGGCTTTGCCCATCCCAACCAGTGCCACTCCAGAGCCCAGGTGGGATGAGATCATTGGGAAAGTGCTCCACAATCCTCCATGGGGAATGCAACACAGACAAGTCGGCACATATCCTCCCACACCAACACCAACTGAGTATTTTGCTACTTTCTGCAACAGCCCCAGAGCACTAATGTGGCACAAGAAGAGAGCAGAAGGCATTAACAAATCCTCTAGGCCTTCCATGGACTTGTTTCAGGTGAGACTCCTGTGAAATCCTAAGATCACACCACGATGTTCCCATTAATGAATTAATTCCTTGCAACTGTAGCACTCCACACTGTACTTTCAATAACTCTGCATGTATATAGCTCCTAAAGTCCCCTCCCTAATCCTCTTCTTATTGTCCATGCTCCTAACACATAGTTAATGCTGTTCTTCGACACTTCACAAAGACTGCAATTCAAGTAGCTTTAAGACTGCAAGCCCTGCGATTCCAAACAGTCAGCATGTATCAAAAAACAACAGCTTGATGTTTTTGCACTTTTAAGCATATAAACAATTATTTTCTTAACTATAGAAATTGTTTTAAATTCCCATGTAGGTTTTGCTCGTTTGTTGGTTTTGAAGACAAAGACTCAGAAGCTTAAAATTACCACACACCTGTACTGTACACAAGAAAAATATTCTGGCAGACAAAAGAATCTATTTTCATAGAATCTATTTTATATTTAACATTATGTGTTACCCTGGTCTGTTTCATATCAACAATATTAGTACCTTCTGAATGCAGTACTGTATTTTTTCTTATAAACCAGACAAATGTCTGCAAAGGGCCAAGAAATATAGACAACACCTGCACCTCCTCATTCAAACACACATATTTTGGGTAGTCCTTTAAAAAAATACTGGTATATACTATTCCTATAGTGACACCTGTATTTGACAAAGACACAATCTTCAATTAATATTTTTATAATATTTTGTCTATCTTACAGTTGACATTCCTAACTTAATCCAGAAGCTTTTCATTATGGGAATGTTTCTTCAAATGTAATAACATACTGATATTTTACCATATAAAAGAATGTACAGTAATGGATTGAAAGGAGATCAGTAAACAACCAAAAAAATAAACCCCTCAATAATACAGAATTTATTTAGAAAATAATCATCTTTTTTCTGTAGCTTTGACTAGAAGTGCCCCTATTTAGTTTTAGTCTGCATTTTCATATTCTACATGCAGACACTTAAACTTCATTATTCAATATCCCTTGCAAGTGAAGACCAGGATTCTCACCCACCTATTACTCTCCATAGCCCATCCCCATGGAAACACAGTAGTATGGATTGTCCTTGCTAAGACAATTTAGCTAGAGAAGAGGAAAACCAGGTTACTGCACAAATAGCATATTAAGGAACTAGAGATAAATTAAAGTCCTCCTGTGCAGATGCTCCTATAGCTCTATGAATCCCAGTGAATCTATCCATCTGAAGTACAGCAAACATACTTCGGTGGGATGTTCTTAGTGAGTGGCAAAACAACTGAAACAACACAAAAGCGTTTGAAAAACGGAAATTCACCTAATTCACAATTAGAACCCAGATTTGCACATTTGGAAAACATAGAATGGCTCTTCACCATTCTTAAAATAACGTGTTTTGAATTCTAAAAATCTAATTTTGTTCTGACTCTTTTGTAACAAAAGAGTTTCCAGCACTATTATTCAGTTCTTCTGTGGATGGTACTATTCAGATATCTGATGCCTCTCTTTTCTCCCTTGAGCATTTCCTCTCTTCAAGAGCAGCAGATGGAAGACACCTTTCCTGTGGGAAGTTTATGGCACAGTCAGACCCCAGACTTGGTTCACATACTTGGTGCAGACCCTCTGGCTATGTCTGAATTTGTGAGATCTGCGTGCACCAAGGGCACACCAGTAGCCTGGATCTAGACAATGCTGAAGGACTACACCTACACAGCACGTAGATCCACAGCTCTTCTTCAGGAAAGATTCCCTGGACCAAATATTCCCACACTGAACACAGTCTGAACCTGTCTGACTGTGTGATTCACTGGTTCAGAAACACTGACTTAGTTACTTCCAGAAGAAGCTTGTGCACACCCAAACCAACCTCTAAACCGTGCCGTAGGAAGTGAGGAGGAAGACTAGGCTTCCTCCAAAACTGTAGCTTCTGATTAGGAATTCTTTTTCTTTTAAAAGAAATCATTGGGCCAGAAGACTTCTGCATGGGCTTTTGAAAATTTCCCTTAAAATAATATTAGAAGTTTGATGTATCATACACCCACTTAATTTCAAGACATATTCTGGATTGGTATAATTAAAGCGTAGCTTTATAAAGCATTCAAAATAGGACTCCAATTTGCACCAGTTAGTTTGAAATACCTTTGAACATAACTAATTTAATTTTCCATAGCACTGCATTGGCTCACAGTGGTGTCACTCTAGGAATTCCATCAACGCTATGGTCCAAGAAAACAGGGTAATGGAACAAGGAGACAAAAAGTACACCTTTGTAGCTATGGCCTGAAAACTATCAGAGGATGGTCAGACTATCCATTTTTATTCAGCAGCAGAAAATGGGTACAGATTAACCTAGGGACTCTCAGGAAAACACAAACATTTTCTCAGAGTTTTCTGCTGCCTAGCACATGTCTGTGCTTCAATTAATTCCTCCTTCCCTTACCATGCTTTCAAATGAAACCAAAGCTCTACCAAGGATTTACCTTCTGGACTGAGCTGCTGGAGTGACAGTCTGTGGGCAGAGAACTGTAAGCAGATAGTCCCCTCCTAAAGCCCTCTTCTGCACTGATGTACCATCACCTGAATTACAGACCAAATCTGCTTCTGATTTGAAATTAAATACATCAAAAGGAGAATTACTGCATTTAAAGTAACATTTTGTTCTCAAAATACAACATCTATTCTTGAAGAAAAAAAGAAGAGTAACTATGAAACACTAATCTTTCAAAATAAATAGAATATAAAAGCATTGCCATGCCCATAAATTCAGGACTTCAAAACCTGCATGACTTGATTAAGTCTTCACAAGGGACCATCTCTGTAACTAAAATATTGTTTTAGTTATAACACATATCTAAATGCATTTAATTAAATTGCAAGTGGAAGAGGATCCTCTAGTAGGAGCCAGAACAATATAATTTAAAGTTACACAAATAGAAAATTATCAATTAAAAATTCTGGTGTTGGCAAAATAAATATTTCTTTTTAAGAAATTAAGTGCTCAGTTTAGTTTTATACATTTTGTTGCAAATATGTGAAAAGACTAAGGAGAGACCAGCTTGATGCTTAGAGGGTAAGAGAAATGCAAGTGGAGATCTCGGTTCTAAAATTCATATTCCACCAAGACTTTACTACTTAGAAATGGCATAACTATGTTTTCTAGAAATATTTCCTAACCATGGAGGTACTTTCCCATTCCTGTCCCTTCCACAGAAAGCAAAGCAATCACCATTGATTTTCTGTTTGTTTGCTCATCTCTATCCTATGCCGCACTTTTTACAGCTTTTTCTGTATTTTCTGTTTAAAGTACAAACACCCAGGAAAAGGTGCAAGTTAAATTCAGAAAATACGTCATAGAGGATCAAAGGTGGACCACAAGAACCAAAAGTAGTTCTCCCCATAAGCAGGGGTGGAAGAAGCATGTAATCAAGAGTTAGTTGTCAGCAGCTTAGCAGCCAGTTATATTCAGTCAAGAGTAAGGAAAATATTAGCAAATACTGAGACAGCAAGACAATGGCCTTCTTCACACACAGGGCTGTATGATTTGTCACATAGTTCTGTACTTCATTCCTAAATATTTCAAAGTGGTTTTAAACCATCATTGTAGGCTAAGGGTGCAAATTGCAGTTACTGTGGCAGTATGTGTAATTCACACATTAAAAAGGCAGTATTTTAGAACTTACAGCAAACCACAAAAATCTTAAAAAAAATTCATTGATAGGTACTTATTTTTACTGAGAAAAATAATTGCACAAATTAATTCCTAAAGCAAAAGGCTAATTATACATAATTTTTTGAGAGTTCTGAAACACAAATCAGAACACACCAATAATACTTATAATCAAGGACTCCTCCCCTTGAGAAAAAACAAAAACCCCCTAAAAACCATTTTAGAGGAATTCAGTATGCTGGTTAGATCTGTGTAACTACAAAAGCAGATAAAAGAAAAGCTCTGAGTACAATCAATAGTTTATAAAATCAAAGCAAAGCCTTACTTCAAAATCCAGAAGCAGACTTGAGAAGAGCAGCTGATTTATAAAAAACATTTTTTGAAATCAGCAAGGAATTAAAGCAAAGCATTTCTCTTTCTGCTATATAGGCAAAGTATGCACAGGCTCTAACACACATAATCAATTATGGAGAAAGCTGTAGCATCTGAAATATTTCCTCCTTGTGAGAAACACTGAGGTTACAAAGATTCCCTGGACTGCAGCTCAGTTCAGTTCTGAACAGTGCCACCACAGTCTGTGTCCAAGAAATACTTAAACCACTCTACAATACATTTAAGCTCCCCAGCAGAGCTCAAAAACTGAATCTCTAACTTGGCAAAAACATCAATTACGGTCTCACATGGGACAGATCAACATCAGTAACACTCAATAGCTAGAAAATGAACAGACTAAGCTCAAATAACACTCAATAAATAAATAATTATAGTGATGCATTAAAAGCTAGGAACAGTTTCAGAGATTTTTGGCTGTACAGTTCCCAGCTAAACCCCAGAGCATAAACCAAGCAATAAATATTGCAAAGCAATAAAAAGACACAATGTCACTATTAGATTTGGTCACCTGCAGTCTGTGTCCAGGACATGTTTTTTCTAAATTGCATTCTGAATGTTTTCAGCCTGTCTGTACAGATTTATGTGAATATTAGATCATACCGTTCATGTACCACAGATAACTCAAGTAGGATGTTAAAGACCAGATTTTTGGTTTCTCAGTTATGGGATGTAGAATGACAAGTGTTTTATTGGAGCTTGTTTTTCAGAGAAGGAATAGCCTTTCTCAAAAATCAAGTCCCTTAAATTTCTTCCTCTTTTCTTCTCTCTTTGCATATCTCAAAATTTAAAGATAATTTTAAAGCATTGATCAAATAGAGTTTTTACTCTCTATTTCTAATTAGTACAGTATCAGGTTTGTCAAACTCCATTCAGATGGGTTATATTAAACACACTGTACCCGAATATTAGTGCATTTTTTTAATCTTGCAGTTATACTACAAATATCCAAGTAAAATAAAATGCTGTGCTGAAGTAAACTGTACAAATTCCGTGTACTCTGTGTAGCTGAGAAGTTTCTCCAATAATCTTCTCAAAAACCTTCAATGACTCCAACTTCTTCAAAACCCTTAATAAACTATTTGTTTACAAGAGGGTAGAAATTCCCAGATTTATTATTGAATCAGGAGAACATAAAGGTAAGTTTGTAAAAGATCAAAGAAGCAGAGATGCAGTAAGAAAAAAAGTAAGCTACATAAATTGGTCAAATATTTTAAAATATGTATTATATGCCTATTACATTTGTGTTTATGCAATTATAACAACCACAATACCAAACAAACCCTTTGAGAGCATGCAAGTATTTCATCTAAGGAGGTCTAATGTTCTACTCAATACAGCACAAGTGACTAATTTTGACTTCTTGGTTAACACTACTAAAAAAAGCCCCAAATCCAAAACAACCTAATAAAAATAAAAACACGTCATCTAAATTTAATTAGGACCCTGGTTCTCACATCTGAGATTGACATGGGTTTTCCCCTTCAATAAAATAAGAGCATAATAAAAGTCATTTAGCACGACCCACAACACTTTGGTATGAATGTATGTGACCTAATATCAATGACACAAAATTCACCTACTTCGTTATCTTAATATTACATACTACATCAGATACAGCAAGCATAACAAAAACTGCTACTTGGAAGGAAAACAAATGGTAAGAGTAATGGCATTGATTTAAATTAGCAGGCTGAGTATTTCTAAGATGTCTCTGGCATTCCAGGGCCAATTATCCCAATCTGTATTATTTTACCAAGCCATTGAAAGTGGATCCTTAAGGGCAATTATATAAGTCAGTAACTGAAACTATCTAAGTTCCCTTCAAGTCAGTGAAAATATTCCTCTTTCACACAGGGGAATGTCTTTCTCCAGCTTGGACATGTGCTCATATTAAAATACACTGTTTAAGATTCAACATTTTTCTTCCTGGAACACCAAAAAGTTATTCTTAACATTTATGTTGTAGTTTCTTTTACTTCTTCCCTTCAACAGTCCATATGTTTGTAGGTCATCAGCTAACAGTACATATGTTGTAACACTGCACAGAGGAACAACTTCACTCTTCACCTCTGCTCCTCCTGCTTTTCTACCTTCTGCTAGTGCAGCAATCCATCCCATAATACTTACAAGCAGCAACTACATACACCTGTTCTCATGAGAGGCCTTGTGCTGGCACATCCAGAAAGGAAGTCATGGCAACTGCTGCATCTCTGAGAGCATCAATGTCGCTTTGGAGATCTGTGGCCAGCAACATTTACCTCATCTAACACCAGCCTTAACTGTGCAGTAACAATTCCCACTGCATTTGACATTTCCAAATGTTGCCAAAAGAAAAGGAACTATGAAATTGTTATTTCAGTACTCCCCTCTGGAAATTTCACCATTCATAAGCAAAATGCTTATTTACTCATATACTGCTAAACACATACTACCTCTGTCAATATGAATTTTAAACCTGCTTATGCCACATTTTGCTTAAGCAGAAGCAAAAATCTCTCTTGTGGCTTTTTTAGAAAAAAAAATAGTTTCAGATTCTCCAATATTGTTAATCTTCTTTTTAGATTTCCAGTGTATTTCCCACAAAATTCTCAATCTTAATTAATTAAAAATCGTCTGCTCTCTTAAGGCTTTGATTCAGTCTCCTGAGTATTAGAGCACTGAGTACATTCCTTTATATTGACTCTAGAGCACCTGGTATTGTTAGTTGTCTTCCAGAGATCAAAGAATTCATTGGCATGTTGCAAAGTGATGTATCAGGTACCTCAGCACCGAAATTTACTGTGTAGATATATATATATATACACATACACATATACATATACGTATGCTCCAGCATAAATCATGCTTTCTTCGTGCCAGCCCAAACTCGTTTGTCTAAAGCAGGTGATGTGTAGAATACTTGCTGTATGCTATGCTCTTGCTGCTGTTATGCAGTAGCATTATCATTTTCTCCCTTCTGCTCTCAGGACTTGGATTTTTCTCACGCATCAAGATTGGGAGACTTTATAGCTTCTTAAAATTGAACATTTAAAATGTATTTTCAATGAATTGTTTAAACAACAGCTAGCAATTTATCTCAACAGCTTCTTCATTCAGCCTTCACTTAAAAACTCAACCTCAGAATTAAATTTCACCTGTTTTTTTTCCTTTTGAAATGCACATAATCAAAATCTGCAATCAGCATTACAATAGTTTGTCAAGGGTGCGTCCTGGGCTGTCTGTAACAGACTTTGAAGCTTACACCTACCTCCCTCCCTTTGAACAGGGTACCTCCCCTGTCTATTCTTTGTATTGTTCCTCCTTTTTCGCCTCCCCTCCATATTTCAGTTTAGTGACTAACAGTTGTGCAGTGACTGACTTTAGGCTTGGGAAGTAAATTCCATGATGTACTACAGTCCATGTAACACCTGGCATGGGCAGGAATTTTTGGAACAAAGGAAGTTTGGGTTAGAAGGTTTTCGTCTTCCCTAGCTGCTCCTCTCTGCAGAAATGGTCTTATTTTTCAAAGAGTGAAAGTTGCTATTGTATCGAGGAGTTGCAACACGAATTTTTGTTGTTGTCTGCTTGTTCAAAAATCCTGTAAATCTGAACCTCAATATTATTTGGAAAAAGAATTCCCTGACCTAACCATGCAAAAATAATTGGATTTATATAGCATAAAGTTGATGATGGTGCATGTGTTACCAAAAGGAACTACAAGAACACTTATCTCTATACCATGTAGTATCTCCTGTACTTTGTGTCCATTCTTGTCCCTTCTGTAAGGCAAACTCTCATGTTTCTTTCAACAAGAAAGCTGCTAATGAAAGCTGTCATTATTATCTATTAGCTTTTATCCTGATCAGAAGAAATGAATGTTTTAGGCAAGAAGGCACCTTCAGATTGCCAGGGGAATTATGAGAGCTTCACATTCACTGTAATTTTTAAATCCTCCAGTGCCTACCTTGCACAGTACAGGCTTTGATGAGGCATCTTCCTACCTATTTCCCATGAGTTTTTGAACTCAGTACAGCACACCTGGCTAGTTTCCTCTATCCAGGTGGCACTGCCCAACACTTGTCAAAAAATAAAAAAAGAAAAAAAAAAAAAAGAGGGAAAAAAATTAAAACAAAACGAAAAAAAAATCCAGTCCAGTCAGATCTGATACAAACCATTACCTACGTCCTTGGAGAACACCTTTGTCTTCACCTAACTGAAATCCTTCAGTTGCTTCTGAACACCCTGTCATTCATTTCTAAATCATTGTTTAATAAGTTAATGAACAAAAGACCTTAGACATGAAGCCCCACATACCGCTAACCAAAGCTGAAAATTCAGTTTGTTCCTACTTCTTAATTTAGTTGCAGTTTCTAGTCTATAGCACTCTTTTATTTATAACCTCCTGAAAACATCATGACTTTTTCTTCATTTTTGTTTTAAATCAAATTTCTTTTCCCTCAAGTGTTTTCTGGAAATCAAAACAATTAATACTATGTTAGGCAGAGCAAATAGCAAAAAAGTTCAAGACTAAAATTTAACTTTGACACTTGAAGTTTGATATAAACTATAAATGTTATGGCTATTGGTTTTTTAAAATGTATAGACAATCACCAATGGATTAATTGAAATTGGACAACATTTACCCAATTTCTCCGTAGGGCATCATCACACCTGCAAGTGAAAGTGCTATACAAGATATACGTAATGGATGCATCTTAATTTATTCTTTGCTGCTAAAGATAATGGCATTAAAAGTTGAAAACATACTTTAATTTAAATTTAAGGAAAGATGATTCCAAATCTATTGTATTTTCTTATCTTATTAATTAAGGTCTAACATAACAAACAGCTAAAAATATTGTTCATTATGTTAATAAAACAATGGCATTTAAATATTGTTCAGAATAACCAAAACATACATGAAACACTGCAGCCTGTAGAAAATTAGCTGAACTCCAAACCACACCAAAATGTTTTGCTACAAATGGTGGCAAGGTTATCTTCTGAACCAAGAACTACCTCATCACCTATTCTTTTATTCAAATTATTCAGGCATACCTAAGAAAATTTTATCTTCCTCAAACATAAGAGATATGTTTTCCCCATGCACATTTAAGCTTCTATAGAAGAAAATATTACAATTGAAACCATTTTTAGAACTTACTTTAAGCTACAGTAGCTTCATTTTCTGGCTCTGTGTAAATAATTTTCTACACATCTATTTGTGACTCAGTCACAAATCTTTTCAACCTTCAGTAAGCAAAAAATGGCTATCAGCATTTGAATAAAGAAGCAGAATAAAATGGCTTCCCAAATGGCTGAAATTACCTTCCCAAATGTAACAACATGAATCACAAACTGGGCCCAGATTTTTCAAGCAGGGCACATTAAGATGATCTTTTACTTTTTCTATGAGGGATTGTGTTCTCCCTACCAAAACATTTAGAATACAAGAGAAGGCCTTATTGGTGGGTATGCTTGTTGTCTTTCTTAAAATTAAGAAAACATATTACAGGAATTTCATAACTATAAAGTGCACCCTTTTGACTAAAATTTTGATCGAAACCTGGAAGTATGCCTTATAATCTGGTGCAAAGTTTGGGAATTTCCCAACCCGGAAGTGCGAGCTGAGCCACGGCAGCCGCAAGAGCCGCGCCAGTCGGTGCCGGGGGCGACTGGGAGTGCCAGGGCCCGCAGCATGGGGAGGGCGCCTGGGGCTGCGTTTAAAGGCTGCGCCGATCCGTGAAAAATGTTTGCAAATTGAGCACCTGCCAGTAAACCCCACGATCGCGTGATTCTGTTACTAATTCATTACTTTGTTGTGCATGGATCTTCGCTGCAAGAAAAAAGTGTGCCTTATGGTCTGGTGTGCCTTATATATGGACAAAGTTCAGAAATTTGCTGACAACCTGGAAGTGCACCTTATAATCCGGTGCGCCTTATAGTTGTGAAGTTACTGTACATATGGAAACACCACCGTGATATTTGTATAAAAAAAATGAACATCTCAACAGTCTCACATGCTTCTTTGCTGCCTAGTCACTAAAGATCAGAAGCCTCTGTGTAACTTTTCTCAGCAAATCTGCTAATTTAATTATTTATTCTTACACAGTTTTTAAAGGAAATCCAGTAATAATCTAATACTAAGAAAAGTGATGATTTAGTCCTATTTTTCAATGGGCCAATTAAAAAAAAATCCATATTCAATCCATGAAATATATTCCCTCTTACTGCTCAACAGCTTCCTCTCCTCACGAGCTTCCACTGAGTGAACTCACTGAAAATACCTTTAATCCAAGTGCAGTACAGCAGCTTGATTACCATAATTCACGTTTGTCAGACCCTTCAAGGCCCTCTGCTTCATTTGCAAGGGGTGATTTTACCTCCAAAATCAGGTGGATTCCTCCCCAGTACTACTGGTTTGAGTATGACTATTTTCTTTACCAACTTCATTATTTGTTGTGTATAGAAGACAACCTTCCTGGTCTGCAGCTTGCCCATTCCTGCATCCACTTCTAGAAACTACCATCACATATCAAATCCATTAATTTTCCTGGTATCAAGAACAATTTAGGAGACAATTTTTATACCACAGTTCAATCATTTCATGTTGGAGTTCCTGTAGAACCTGTGAGCAATTGCCATCTGGTTCTGGAGATTTACTGATTTAGTCTAAAATTTACTCTTGACACTTCCAATTAAGGCAGCCCTCTCACAGTGAGAGACTGATGTGAAAACTCTTCTAAACTCTTCAAGTTAAAAAAAAAAGGCAATGCAAAAAATCTCTTTTGCAGTCATTAACTGACATTATCTTCCTGTAGTGCTCCTTTTTCATCCTCCTCTTCAGAGAGCAGACTCACTCAGAAGCTCTGCAGAAAACTTCCTCTTGATATCTCTGCATAAAATTCTGGGGGTTTTTTTTGTTGGGTTGGTTGGGTTTTTTTTTAGTTACATCCCCATCTTTTAAAAGCACTTTAGCTGTACTAATTCACTGTCAAGTTCAGTCACCAATGTTACAGAAAACCAAAGGAAGTAATCAAAACTGAATTGCTAGTCATTTCACAAAGAAACTTCATTTTCCTTTCAAGTCCTAGTAATAAACTGCTACTTCTCTTTCCCTAAACATTTTGATGACCTGAAATATAGTTAACATTAAGAGCATCCTTACTGCCATCTGAATCAATACAAATAGGATCATTTACACCTACAAGGCATCATTCCAGCTTTTCCGCAAATTCAGCAAACATTACTTAATTGGTTTGGTTCTAGCCACATTTTCCAAAGCTTTCTCCATAAAGCAGCTCTATTTGTTTTCCTCTTAAAGTATAAACTGCCACAACTGTAGCCGAATGCTTTGCTCAGATTTTCAGAGATATGCCTGCAGGAAATCCATTTTTTTATGACAATAATCACATTCCACAAAAATGCCAAAAGTATTCCAGAAATGAGTAATATACTATCACTGGCTTACAGAAAGGCACCATCACCTACGCAGGAGATTTCAAATGACTGGAATAAGATACAATCCTGTATCCATGAACATCCTGAAGTCTTCCAGAGCTGATGATAAGATGAATAATAGCAATAACGAATGATGCACTGCTATTTTTTCATTACTGAGTAATTCACTTTAGAAGTCATTAGGTAATTTGGGTTTAAAATGAGATGCTGTGCTGCTCTTGCTGGTATTTTTTTTTTTTTTATGTTTCAGATTCCTGACTTCAGCCGGTGGTTATGCAATACTGTAAAAGCAGATCCCCTGGTTTCCAAGAATAGTTTTACTGAGTATACAGTTAACTAAGCAAGAAAACCCAAGGGTTTTGCAAATTACATACTGCTGTTAATTTTTTATTATTTCTCCAGTAAACATGATTATTTCACCAATAAACCTTATTAAATGATGTCCAGTGCAACACCACGAAGATAAAGACTGCAAGCAATACTTTGCTGGTGCTCTTGATTGTGTACCATGATGTTCTGCTACATTAAATGCTGCAGAAAATTTAATTCTATGCTTACTTTAATTTTCTCACCTGCCAACACTGGAAAGAAGGCTATTATATGAAAGAAGCTCATTTATATCAAAGATTATTCTTAAGCAGAGATTGGCTAAAGAAACTGCAATTACCATTTTATTGGCTTTCATTAGCAAAAGAAAGCAGAAGAGTATCTACTAGTAGGAAGTATTCTATGGCTTAATTCGGCAACTTTGCTCTTCAAGGTTTGCAAACAGGCAACATAAACGTATCAATGTAAATTCAGTTACAATGTCAGTTTCCCTTAAGCCAAACATTTCGATTTCACCATCCCAAAGGACTGAGAAAGCTCTTGTAGAGCAACTCCATCAGCCCAGCTGGGAGCACAGCAGCTCAACAGAGAGAAGAGTCAGGGACCTCTGCAAGTGATGCAAGTTCTCAAAGAAAACTCCTGGACCATCCTCAGTAACAGAAGTATTTCTTTGGATCTACCCGATCCTCATTCAAAGAACTGAGAAGCAAGGGAAAAATACAAACAGGCCCATCCTCTCTGAGCCTAAGCGCTTCCATCACATGTAAATCAAATTGAGCCTCTGTACCCAAATGAAACTATTCAAAGGTCACTTTGCCCATACTTGTGCTGATCTCTGTTCAGTGCTGGAAAAATCAACTTTCATCACTTTTGCAAAATGGAGGTACAGAGAAGACTGTTTGTCCTCAAAAGGATCATGTTTAAAAAATCTTCTATAATCATAAAGCAAAGAAGGAAAAATAAATTATCAACCACTGTGACATAACCAATATAAAATGAAACATAATAAAAATACAAGCATTTTGACTGCAAACATCTGTGTAATCTTACAAAAAGAAGACAAAACTGGAAAAGCCAAGTGCAGCACAGCAGGACAGAACTGTTCCATTTGATCAATATGGAAAATTGCATTAACAGCAGAAGAAAGACTCAACAGATAAAACAGCATTCAATAAGTTGCATTATTTTTAAACACCTTTTTTTTTTTAAACACCACTTTACTCT
This sequence comes from Sialia sialis, assembly GCA_009812075.1. Taxonomy (NCBI): domain Eukaryota; kingdom Metazoa; phylum Chordata; class Aves; order Passeriformes; family Turdidae; genus Sialia; species Sialia sialis. The sequence continues at coordinate 44,990,680 of VRYO01002734.1, read as the reverse complement.
TCTTTCTAAATTGATAGATCATTAAAGAACTAGCATCTCAGATCTCTAAGGTGATCAAACTAGTGCTAAGATACATCACTCCATCTGTACAAATGAAAACTGTTTCTCGACAACATTTCTGATTTTTTGAAGGAGCGGGTTTCAAGTGTGTAATAAACAGCTCCACCTACTGTCCCTGAAGTGGAGAAAGCATTTCCAAAATCTGCATTTCCAGGCTGTGGCAATTACAAGGGATTTCTTATCATTCCCTTCCGCCCTCCCCCTTTGTAATGAAGCAGTGTATTGGAAAAACGTGAATATCTAACTAAGAGGAAGAAGAGAACCAGTCACATAAAACCCCACGCTGAAGTTCTTCAGATGTCCTTTAGGCAAGTGAAGATCCCCATCCAGTCAGAAAAGTGTAAGAAACCCATTGAGACACAGACCCTCACACTCAGCTCCTTACACAGTGCATGGGAAGGGAAGGGTAGGGTAGGGTAGGGTAGGGTAGGGTAGGGTAGGGTAGGGTAGGGTAGGGAAGGGAAGGGAAGGGAAGGGAAGGGAAGGGAAGGGAAGGGAAGGGAAGGGAAGGGAAGGGAAGGATGCTCCCCAGCAGGTCTTGCTGTCTTGCATAAATAGCAAAGTCTCACTACCATTGTCTGTCTCCCAGTGAGAACCTCTGTGAAAAACTCTAAAGCACTACACAGATCAAATCAAAGCCTGACGCAACCTGTTGTGGAATTTTTTCTTATTTTTGAACATGCAAGATTCCCGTGTCTGAGATGGAGTGTATCCAGCAACAGGAGATGGCAGCCAACTTGAGCTTGGATCTTCTGTATTGACATGAGGAGCAATGCTTACCAACCCCTACCAAATCAAGGGGCAAAACTTACATTATTGTTTCCTACAGTCTCCAAGTAGCTCAGCTGTTTTGATGCATTGGTCAGACTTTTACTCAGCTTTCTTTGAGTAAAGGTCTCCTTTGTAAGCAAATCAATTATCAATGGAGAAAAAAGAAAGAAGGGCTGTATTTCCTTAACTTTCAAGAATCACAAAACCATTCAAATACTGCAGCAATACAGTACTCAGAAAAGCACAATTTGTGATTTTTGAGCTCCAAACTACAGTTTATAAGTCACATAACTCTTCAAAGATGAAAGTAAGTTTATTTACCTTAACATTTTAAAAGTTGCCTGTTTTAAATAACCAGTAATTTAACATATACAAAACTAACTCAGATACTACTTATATGATCTACAGGACAATCAGTTTTCTTATGCTCCAAATTAAACCAGTATGGTCCAACCACATCTCCCACCCCAATCAGCAGGCTTTACGCATATTTGAAAAAACTTTGTTAAAACCTGCTTGTGAAAAAAGCAGAGCACAAGTTGTCTGTCCAGCTCTTTGGGAAACATCATGAGACTGCCCAGTTGCAGTGTCCTGGTAGCATTCATGATCCTCAAGTGGGATTATACCACTAGATTTGCAACCATAACTAGATGTTTGAAACTATTGTGATTTAAGAGGGACAAAATATGTTTCATGCAGAGAGGAAAAATGTTTGTGAAGTTATTGTGGGTTTTTTTTTGCTTGATATTTGATTTTTTAATAACATAAAATTAAGATGATTCAGATGAATCACACTGAAGTTAACTTCTGCTCATGTGAACCAACTGGCATGAAGAGTTACGTCAACTGATTGTAATACATGCAGTAAAGGTAAAGCTGTGTTGGGAATTTGAAAATAATCCTGTTTCATTTGCTCAAACAGGGTCACACTGGAGTAACAATGTTAGAAGAGAGAGCTGCACAGAGCAGAAGTCAGAATAGCAGCAGATTCTCTTTCACAGTCTTGCCACCTTCCTGCAGAGCCCCAGGCTCGATTACAAGGCACACTTCTTCATCCTGATGTTAACTGCTCCTAAAAATGTCACCTGCCAAATGTGAAGCCATCAAATGCAAGGCTTACAGCCCAGAATGCAAACCAGCAATGAACACGCCAAGATCCTAATCCCAGCAATCTTTCTCTGACTCTGACTGGAGCCTGCTTTAGCTCCTAAATTTAGGATCTGTCAGTGTATCAAGTAGATGGCACTACAAGCTTTGGCTGAGTAGCAGTGAGGTGCATGCTCAATAGAAGTATATTTCAGTAGCTGCACAGGATGCATACACCAACAAAACTTAACTCTTGGGAAAAAGCAGCAAAACCTTCTTGCCCTTTGCATGGGATGTTGGCCAGATGAGTAACTCCAGTTACACGCAGCCCACTGCTGCCAAAACTTTCAGAAACAGAAACTGCAAGTTTAAGACTGTCATTTTTCATAAATACTGATTTAGACAATAAATATGAAAACTTGTTCTATGGGGAGGAATTTATATTAAATGCCTTGTGTAACATCTTTGTCCTTAATTATTATGATAGTAAGTGGAAATGTGTCCATTTCAAGGAAGTTACAATTCTTCCCGTTTCCCAGCAGTGAAAATATGATTGGCTGCATAGCAAGCATCCACAAGGACTGTTCTGCTTTGAGTTATGCCTTGCCACAAGCCTCCCCTTACCCACTATTATCTAAAACCTCTCAAGGACACTGAGACACTTGAGAACTATGCTGATAGGTGGAAGCTGCACACCTTGCTTCACGTTCATCCACAGGACACTGAGAAGCTCAAGCTGACTTTAAGAGGGTGCCAAACATGCAGGGCAGCACAGACACCCCCAAAAATGGTGCCCATAAACACCTTGGTGAACTGACACTAAATTCCATGCAATATCTTTGCAGAGATACATGAGTTAGCTATACCATTGGGCAGCTGTGCCTGAGCTCATGTGACTGCAGTGAAGCTGCAGTTTTCCTGATTCCATCTTATTTTGATTTCCACATCCAACAGGACAGAAAAGCTACAATTATTCATTCACTTAAGCCACTTAATATTTACAGACCACTGCAAAATAAAAGCTCCACAAATCTAGCAGCAAAAAATTTAACAATTTAACAACTTGGCTCTAAGGAAGCAGAACAGCTTTTGGGCATTTGCTTTTGGGACCAAGACTTTCACAGAAGACATCTCCAAGTCACTGCATGTGTGATCAAGTTTCCTTCATGTGTGCCCTGAACCACAAATTATCACCCTTTCTGTACCAGAGTAAACAAATGGATTGTCCTCCTTTCAAAAAAGTACAGTTAGAAAGCACTCAAGATCCAGGGGCATGATGTATCAGTGTCCAGCCACAAAGATACACAACCTACTTCTTACAGCCCTTTGAACCCTGTGATTAGTGCAATCCCAGGCAAAGCCTTAGCATCACTGTAACAAAAATATCTCTTGCAATTAAAACTAATGTTAGCAGTCTAATGTTTTGCATGCATCTCAGTTTGAGGAAATCGTGTCAATCCTCACTTAGTTCTTTCTTAGGGATACACTAGGTAAATTCTGTATTTCTTTAGATAAATAAAATGTGAAACACTATAAAATCCTGGCAAACACTGTGTCTAAAACTCAGTGAAACACACAGCCAGACTCACAAAACATACGTTATTCAATAAAGCAACTCAGTAGAGGTACCTTAATACTGAATATAGGTTGGTTTTATGAGAGAATGTATTAATCAGAAATAACAAGCTATCACATTCTGATTTAATATCTACTTTCATTATAGATTTTTATT
>VRYO01002734.1:44968195-44986031 GCA_009812075.1 Sialia sialis | reverse complement strand
GGACAAATTCCATGGGCTTCCCTGCAACCTGGGTGTGCAGCTTATAATCAGGTGCGGGTTATAATTGTGAAACTACTGTAGCTGTTCAGCTGCCAAGTCTTAATAGCTCCATATGTCTCATCAAATAAAATCCTGAGTTTATTAAATTCCAGAGGGAAAAAAGATGTTCATAGCAGAGTCAGAGTCATGCCTTTTTCTTCCCAAGAAAAGACCACCCTGGCTGCCTCTAGACATGCTGTCCTAAGAAGGATCAGAGTACAGGCTAAACCAACACTAGATGAGGTCTAAGGTCCATTAGATCATGAGGGTTGAGCTTTTCTAGGTTTCCTCAACAGAAGTATCACTCCTGATTAAAAAAAAAAACCAACAAAAAACCAACAACAAAAAAAACTTTCCCCCAATTTCTTACATATACAATGGGGATACATTAGAACATATTAAAGAAATTAAATTCTAACAAGTGGGCACAATGGAGATTTGGGCCATTAGAGAATTTGTTTTTTCTTCTTTAATATAAAGCAGCAATTTCAGAACAATACTGAACTTTCAAAGAAGTCTGTACTGTGATACAGTGGAGATACTCGGGGGGTGCAGTGCTGTAAGTTCATGGAGACAGGCAGTTGTAAACAACTATCATTTGCTCTTGGCCTGGACTAGATGGACTAATTGCCTGGGAAAGAACAGTCCACAGATTGCTAAAAGACTCCATGCCTAGTGATCACTGATATTATGAAGTTATATTGTGATATGGCCACAGTTTACATCTTACCAGTCTATTTCAGAACAAAGTGAAACACCACTTGTACTTCACAGGTTAAAGAAAATACCAGGGCATGGTTCTGTTTCTCACAGTGATTAAGTGAGAAAACATTGCCCCTGTTATGATGCTGGATACCTTAAAACTTCATCCAGCTAATTTTCAGTATCAAGACATTTTACTACTGGGAGTTTTGGCTGCAATTACTTGCAACCTTGGTTCTGCAGATGTCTTAAGACTGAAAAGATAATGTGAAACAAAAGAGACTAAATTAAATGTTTCATTAATATTTGTAGATCTTTGTATTTCATTAAACCAAACTCAGCTTTTGTGGCTGATGGACAAAAGGATATTAATTCTAAAAAGCATGTAGGTAAAAAATTTGACACTTTTCTGCCCAAGTAATACAGCCATAGAGTAGCTGGGCAGTTGGTATTCGCATGTATTCCCCCCCACTTTTTTCCCCCCCTTTTTTAAATTACAAGACTGTTTTCACCTAAAACCATGGAATTTCAAGCAACTTTTGAATACTAATTTTCTCAGTTATCTTCAGTGTCCTACCTCCTGTCTTTTGTTCTACTAAAGGGCAGATGACTAGAAGTGCTTTGAGCAAAGATCAAGGCAGCTGCGATGTCTGTCTTGATGCTTCGCCTCACAGAGTAAGACAGAGAAATTTATGCTTTTTGAGGCCATGTGTGTCAGGCAGCCAGTCACCCTAGGTTATACAAGGTGAATTACAGCAAATTGGGCAGGGAAGTGTCTTCATGAGAATATTTAGTTCATATTTCCCACCCCCCAAAAGCTGATTCACTTACATCTATACAGCTCCTTTATTCCAAAACACTGCTAGAAATTGAGATCTTGCAGTTTTTGCAGGTAAGCACTACAAGCTCTCACTACCTTCAGTGTTTAACAGTGCTTCTCAGTGTGAGCCCTCACTTCAGTTTAAACACATTAAATTCATATCCTAACACCAGCTGTTTATCTCCTCTCTTATTCCAAGAATTTTTTCACTTATTTGCTCTGTGCAGTACATGTCAGCCTAATTGTGCTAGGCTGCAGGACCTCTGAGGTAATCCAAGACTCATTCTTCAGTGCACACTGCATTCACTTCACCTAATTGAGGTTTCTCTGTGTTGCAGAGCTGCAGTTCAATAAGCCTTCAGGCTAACGCTGTGGGAGCTGTACACCTACTGAAAGGGCTCCTGCCACTTTCACCACACATCAGAAATGGTCAAATGAGGACATGGGAAGAACACACATGCCCATGTTTTCTAATTCAATACACTTTGACCTTCCTTCTTCTCATGTGACAGTCACGGATAATTCATCCTTTTCTCAGGAGTTCATGCCACTGCCTTTCACACCTTACTAAGCATCTGCCAAAACAAACTTTGTATCTAAGAAACTGTGTATGGTAGTAGTTTGCATGATATGCCATAGGAGATACAGTGAATTAAGTTAAAATACTGGGGAAAGGATCTGCTTCCTGTAAGCATAAAAATCAGGTCCACAACACACAAACTGCACAATGCCATCTTCTCTTTCTCCCCTTCCCCATGTTCTAAAGGCCAGAATGGAAAGGAAAATTCACAGTAGATTCAATATACTTCCTTATTGTCTGTCCAAGGGCTAGTAGTACATGATAAACATTTAATAAGGTTGAAATTAGGACAATTTAACCTCTTTGACTCAAGTGTACACATTATACACACCCATAAGCTTAACAAGACTCATCTTTACAAAGGAAGACGGGCATGGACATGAGACAGTCGATTAAAAATTGATGTCATAATTTTTACAAAATTAACTACAGGAAGTTTTTTGAAATCCAACAAATCTTTCTGTAACTAAAATTCATCACTTCTGCTATTCTACCATACCAACCATGAAATTAGCCTTTATCCTATTTTTATGTAAAGATATTGCTTTGCATTTTGTACTATGCACCTCACTGACTCACTCATTTGATCATCTTTTGAGCACACAGTGAAAACATTTCCTGAATAAATCACACAAATAGGATTACTCTGAAGCAAATTCACCCAGGCTGAAACCACAAGACACAGAATTGTATGAGAACAGGTCAAAAAGTACTCAATTTGACATGCAAAAGCTTTCCTAAATACAGAAAGCAGTTTAGGGTTAACAAAGTGAGTAAGGTCACCCATCAGTCACTGAAATTTGCAGTAGATAGTTATAAATATAAATAAGATAAATAAGATAACACTAGTTATAAATAAGATAACACTGAAGCACTACCATCTAAGTCAATGATGTGGTATCAGTCCTAAAGAGATGGAGTCCTCACAGATACTTTCAATTCTTAAATAGTCAGGAATAACTCAAGATCGCTCCAAAGCCTGGAGTTCCTACTTATCAAAATTGGTCCAATTTTTCAGGAACGACTGTAGTATCCTAACTAATCAAAAGCAGTAATTAAGATGTATCCACCCTATGTTACTTTATTCATTCAACATCTCAATTAAGCAACTGCAAATTCTTATTTAAGATAATTAAAATACAGAATAGCATAGCATCAGAAATAGAGGAAATCTACAACAGGAGGTTGCAATCTTTTTACACTTTATTTTAGATGTTTCCTTAGGTAGCTGACCAAGTTCAGGTTACTCTTATTTTTCTTGCACTGAAATTTCTCAAGAAGAATTCTTACTTTCACCCTGGTCTTACAATGCACAAAAGAGCACAAGTATCATGAAATTTCTTATATCACAGCAAAATGGAATTAGGTTTTTAACCTTTGGATGGATGAAGACTGCCTGTCTGTGATTCTTTAAAATTCATGTTCCCCACGTTCTCTCATCTCCAGAGTCTGAATGAAACTTGCTTTAATAGTCTTAATGTTGCCTGAGTCTTGTCATACAAACAGACTACTACACAATGTCAATCAAACCCATGTATCTTTAATTTTTGATAGAGGTAAAAAATTCAACAATAAAGTGGCAAAGGTGAAAAGTTTTTCCTTTGCTTCTTACAAATCTACACCTATAATTACTCATGACAGCATCATTAAATGAATTTCAATAAAAAGGTCAAGACATAAAGGCCAAATTAATTTTACAAATACTCAGCAGGATAAACTAAAATTTCTCTGGAGAGTTAGAGAATCTGAAAGAACTAATTAAGAATGAGAATATGACGTGGTAGCTCACAACTATGGGAATTTTTTTCATGCATTTTCATTCTGATCTAAACTTGTTGGAACACAACACAAATATTTCATTGAGTTGTAGTTACAAAGCAAGCCAAAAATGCTGAAAGGTTACATTAGAGAGAAATTATTACTTCCCCACTTCATTTATCTTCACTTCTGAAATGAAATATTTCAATTGTATATAAGACACACACACACACACGTATATGTATATGTATATGTATATGTATATGTATATGTATATGTATATGTAAACTAGCAGGTTTTACCAGCATTCAGTTTTCTAGTTTTTCCTTATAGGGGAGTTTGCTTGTATTTCATAGCCTCCAAAAATAAATATCTACATGAAATTTCGACCACTTTAAGTGAACACCAGGAGAGGGCTACATGAGAAAACCAGAGAATTACTTAAAATATATTTTGAAAAATAATTTCTCATATTTCAACATCTCCTCTTCTTCTTTCATTTAAACTGATGAAAGAAACAAAGAATCTGCAGCATACATTGGCAAGATATGTTGAAAGTACATACAAGTACCTATAAAATTCCAGCTATCCTGTGTAAAGAGAAAAACCCGGGGAGGAAATAAATCTTACCAGAAACTTAAGTAATAAAAAGCTTCAATGCAAGTTACAAAAACACTCAAATTTATGTTTTATTCCAGAATTCCATAGTACATGATGTTCACCATTTCAGGCCAAGTATATCAAGTGCATCTTTTGATACTGCCTGTCAAGAGAATGGAATGAGATAAGCCCACAAAATCCACACAGCAGTCATCTATTTCACAATGAGAGTGAACAGTATTACACAATATACATAGTTCTACTTTGTATGGAGGGGACATGTGACACCCTGTGGACACAGACTGTTCTGCCAACAAAGGCAAACAGAACAATAATTATAATTAACTGCATTTTTTTTTCCACTGGATGGGTTTCTACACACATCAGCCCTCCACAAAAGGAAAACTGATTTTAATACAAGAGAATAAATACCATGCCATATAATAGGGTAAAATATTGCTATTTAAATAACAAATGAGACTGGAACTTATTGTGGGGATTCTTGTTGTTTGGTTGGGGTTTTTAAGTAGCTTTAGAAGAACCTTATATTGTTTCCACATGCCAGAAGTATATAGCTCAGGGTTGTAGATCTAGGCTCCACACCATCACTGACGATACAGTATCTATTAAGTAATCAGAGTAAGACTGTCAGTAAGGAAAAAACACCCCTGCACACAAAATAAAATCAGCATGGCCCTATTTGATAAGCATTCAGACATTCTCATTATCTTTAAAATAGTGTAAGCCATAGCCAATCACTCACATGTGCAGAGATTACTCATAATATCCAGACAAAAAATATACAAAATTACTTCTGAAATTACACATTACTTTAGCAACTCTTGTAGTCATTTGCTGAATGACCTTGCAACCCTTTACATGATGAAACTGCTCTTGCCCTTATGAGACAAACACACAGTTCCATGAACCCTGAATATGTGGATGATGTTGTTGTTGCCATACAGGAATAAACAATCTCTCACATTTCATTTTATAAAGCACTTCTGGTGAGCTTCAAACTTCTTTCACTTCAAATTGCTTGGAGAGAAAAAATGAAGTCTCATTTTATTTTCAACAGCCACTTTGTGGATAGTCTCCTTACCACCACCAAGACAGAATAATAAATTGTCAAGAAATGCTGCTTTACTTTTAACATATAGAAATAAGCCTTAGGGCTTGCATTAATCTCCAAGACACAGTTTCACAGTGTTCTTTCATCAAATATCTCACAAACATACACTGGCATCATTTTTTTCTGAGGAAAAAAGAGAAAAGGTGCTTCTATTAAAGATATCCTCTTTTAATAGGAATAGGCTCAGAGCCTTGTGGTCTGGCTATTTAGGGCTGAAAAACAGAGTTTTTCCACTCCCATGTAAATGAGTACAAAATTTGCAACATTTGGGCAAGAAATATAAAGCTCCTGTGAAAAAAACTTCAGCTATTCATTACTGAAAGGACCTTTAAGAATATTCTATTTATATAATCACACATTCAGTGAATTCAAAAATCCTAAGCTGCATTTATGAAGACATGAAAGAATAGAAATTTATCTAACTTGATAACAAAATCTAAGGCTTTTGTGACAATCCCTTTAAATTTATATACTGGACTGGGTCTCAGAGAGTTAGAGGGCATTTAATCATCTTTTATGGGGGCAGGCATTTTTCTCCATTATCAAGTAAGACAGCAACCAGTTCAGAGACCCAGAATGGGCAAGAACCACAAAAGGGGCTCAGCTGGGGCAGCATTCAGGGCAAGGGAGGGAAGACTGAGTTTCCTAAGTGCAGGATATTTAGTCCTGCTCTCACAGTGGGTCTAGATCAGCTTTTCTGATGCTTGCTCCTTCCACAGGTTCACATGAGACACTCTCTGGCACAGGAGCTATTCCTTTTTTCAGGGTTGAAGAGGTCACAGATTCATCTTCAGGAAGTCCTTCCTGAATCCATCAGGGCTTCAACTACGTCACCTTATTCTCCACCTCAGTCTCCAGCTTTGATATTGGACTATAGGGAAATAAACAATAAAGGTTTCTTGGGTTCTCCAAGGCCACAGTGACACAGACTGTAACTTTCCTGAGTAAGGCAGACATCCCACTCAGTCACATCTCATGCAGATGAAAAACTACACCAGAGGCAAGACAAAATCTGTAACAACCTTAAAGCAAACACATATCCAGAAAACATAGAAAACTTAATTAAACTAATTTTGATCAAATGTAAGAGAGCAAGATTCTCTAAAATATAAATAGTAAAGACAGTAACATTTTAATTTTCCTGATCTTTTGTTCTGTTTTGTGAGGCTTTATATCCTTTTTGCTCCATGCGATTCTATCAAAATGTGAAGGTTGATTCTGCATTGACTTGCTTAGCAGTAGAGCTTTGTGAAATCAAAATAAGGTATTGCTGCGGTGTTTTGCTTCCTCACTGAACACTTGAGGCTCTTAAGCCTTTTGAGTATATTATGTATAAATATGTAAACCAGAAGGAATTGCTCAACGCTTGAACATGGACTACAGCTCACTGGCACCTACATATAAAGCAGCTTTGGTTTTTCATAGAAATCTCCTATCCTTTGCATCATGAATAATAGAACTTGGCAGCTTAAATTATTAACCTCCTTTGCTAACCAATGAAGTGGAAAAAAGATCATGGAGTTAGCATACCAGTTTCTACATTAGATACCCAGTACTTTATGCCTCACAAAAACTGTGAAACATTACCACTGTCATTAGTCCACTTAAAAACTACTGAAAGTGTGTTGAACCTCATGCAAATGTCATCTTAATAAGGCAAATATGATGATCTGAAATTGGGATGTTGTATATTTTAAAACACTTACTTTGTAGAGAAAATGAGACCTCCCATTATGTTCAATAGTAAGCTATCATATTTATATTAATCTGAACTCAAGTTTAATTATTATTAGATCTCACCCTTTTGTTGTTTTTGGACAACATAGCATGGAATGAAAACATAGCTCTGAGTTGTAATAATTTTAAAAACTGTGGAGCAAGTGCTTATTTGGAGGATGCAGCACTTCCACACAGACAATGTAAGCATCAAATATGGACTTTTGCATATGACTGGGTCCATGTGATTTATTTTAAACTGTTTTCCTAAACTATTGTAACATCTGCTTAGCTGGGGAGATACCCCTTTGCATATTTCCAAAACCTCCATCAATAGTGCTGGCTGTCCCACAAAAGAGAAAAATAGAGTCAGGAGTCAGGGTAATGTACACATCCTAGATTACATCAGAATGAATTGAGCTGTAAAAAATGCCTGTTCTGGGACTGCAGTTTTATTTCCACATTTGCCATTAAGAAACCTCTTGCTTCTTTCAGTAGGAAACATTCAAAATACCTAACAATTCAGAAGTTATTAGCATTAAAAACTCAGGAGGAGAAAAAAAAAAAGCTGTGGAAATGTAATTATGTATATTCAACAGTGCTGGCCTATTAGGTACATAACATGTATATTTTAATATTGCTTAACTGCAATTCCATTCTCTTGGGTAATCAAAAAACACACATCTGAAAAATTTACCTGGGAGAACAGAATTACAATCTTTAATCATGGAAAATACTGCACATTCTTTACATTTGTTTAGTTAACAAGCACGTTATCCCATTGCCTCCCTCCACTACAGTTATCCACCATGGGCATTTGGGGATCTAATCAAAGGATCCATTATGAAATTGAAGTTTAAACATTAAAAACATAAGAAAGTGTTGATTTTCATACTCACAAAACTGTTTTACAGTCCGATTTGTCTAAGAGGGGCTGTTTGAAATAGTGTTTTGCACAGCTCACAATGTGTGCTCTCTCTGGCACTGAGGAATATCCTGTACGAGGCACTCTACATATGAACAGTAAGAAATTTTAACTGCTCTGGTAACTGGCCTTGCCTGCCCTGCCTGCTTAGGCAAAGCATTGAGAAACAAAGAGAATTAATTTGCCAAGACTCTCACCACCACTTGGTCACAGGGCTCACAATGTTCTCCCAGCTCTCCCAAGACCAGAGCTGCCTTGTTTCTGGGTCACATTGTCCCCTTCTCACAGAGATTATCTTCTCCAAGGAAGGCGCATTATGAAGGAAATAGGTGCACAGAACACAAGCCCTGCAAGCACTTTAAAGCCTGGCAGTATTAGGCAAACAGTTGGGATCCTCTGCAGGCATTAATTTTCTTCCCTAATGAAAAAAGTTTATTTCAACTTCTGCCGGTGTCCTTATCTCCAAATTTAATGAGGAAACAGCCTCTTTTCTGCTGTTTTCCAAGTCTCTTTGATCTTATGATTATGTACATTGCTGGCTGCTTGCCATTTTACAGACTCTGAATAATGTATATCGATGCTAGATAGCTCTGAGTACACTATATTCCTGAGTGCCCAGGAATAATGAAAAGATACTTTTCTGTAACAGGAATCTTAGGAGTGGTTCAAAAATTTTGGGAAGGAGAGGAGGAATATATAAACCTGTCCCACAGTACTTCCATGCTTGGTCCATGTCTGCATCACCCTAAATCACATGGGGGTGCATAGGGCAGAAACAAGAAGACAAGAAATAAGGTGAAAAGAATGGGACATGGACTGTAACAAAGACCTACCTGGCTCACTCCCTCCTCCATAGCTCACAGGAAGGATGGAGGGCCTCACCATTCATAGGCCTGAACCATCCTCCCACCTAGGGAGCTCACCACTGCTCTTCAGGCTAAAACATTTTCAACCTTAAAGCACAAATAAACCTTTACAAAAGCCAAACTTCCCAATGCATTTGTCTTTTAGGAAATTCTGTCCATTTTGGCTTTACTGTATTCATTTGCTCGATCACATTTTGTCCTGTACAACACACCTGTGAAGAGATGGGGATGCACCATACACACTCTCACTGAATACACCCATATACCAGGACATGTGGCAAAACAGTAAGAAATACTCACTCCTCCTTAATCCCAGTGGATCCACCCTACCTTCACTTCACACTTGCATTTCCTTGTTCCTCCTCTATATCAAGCTGATGGTACACAACCCATCCAATGTTGTTCCAAGGCATGTCAGAGAAAGCTGCTGCACTACAGAGTGATGGGTAACCCCTTCATTACCACTGTAACAACTGATCTCGGTAAAATTAAATCCCTGACAACATTTTCCTTTTCAATAACTTCAAAATGTTGATTCTTCTCCCAATCAATCAATATTACTGTGAAGACTTTGGACAGTTACATGTGGGTTGACCCAGACAATGCTGACATTCAGGACTTACAGAAGTCTGAAAATAAGATCAACTACTCATCACAGAGAAAGGAAAAAAAAAAAAAAGAAAGGAAAAAAAAAAGAGAGGGAGAAAAAAAAAGGAGCTGCAGCTAAACACAGGTCAAAACCAAAACAATTCTGAAATTCTTTCAGCTTTAATATTCTTTATTCTACTATGTTCCTTTTTATGTTTCTCAGTTAACAAATAAATTCAGAATACAGAACAAATTGAAACATTAAATATTAATTTTCAAAATACCAATTACTCCACTATCATGAGAGCTAGGTTAAAAAATTTATACAATAATATAAAGGGAAAAAATATTATGCGTCATAATCCAAAGGAAAGTTAGCTTTTATGGTGGGTTTTTTTATGGTTTCTTTCTGTAGTATAAAAGCGTTGAGCACTAGATCACAAATTTTTACATTCTAAGCTTGGCTCTATCTGCTTTTACATCCATAATGTCCCAGGTCTCTAAAGCATGCTTATTTATGACACTTTCATTAGGAGGGTACAAATTTAGATACACTAGAAATTTAAGATTAACAATATGCACAATTTCACAAACTAGCAGCGCTATTCAGGACCTTGAAATGAAAGCAGTACATAAAAATAGATCTGAAACAGAAACAGACAAAACAGGCTACTTCTGCAATGATGCGCTGACTCCTCAGTGCACACACGCGCACATTTAAAGAGGTAGAAAAAACCATACTTTCTGGCCTGTTTCAACCAGTTACTGAAAGAATTTACTATTTATACTTCTGAAGTCCAAAGGACAGCACCATCACTATCATAACATATCTCCCAGCCACATATTTTGCATTCTGTTCTACGATGTGGAAAATGGAATCTCGGAAATGGTTGTTTCAGGATGATTATGCACAGGAAAGGCAAACTGAGAGCTTGAACTAAGGCCTGGACACCAGAGGTAGTGACCTGCACTATGGAAAGCTCCTTTGCAACACCTGACAAGTCACTCCTTGTCTTCTGGCCTCCACTTGTCTTCTAACCCGCATCCCCAATTTTACCTGGCTATCCTAAAGTCTCAGGGATGCATAAAATGCTGCACAGACTAAAGACTAGAGTATGCAGATGCTAATGAACTTGAAGATTAAATACATACTAAAGTGAAAGAGATACATAGACAACTCTGGTATTTATCAAAGACTACAAGCTTTAAAAGTAAACAGGAAAATGTGATGCAGACAGGGAAGCAGCTGCTTGCCATAGAAAGGGGCTAAATCCCTGAACAAATAGCACGCAGCCAGCTCTTGACATTTGGAAACGGGATCATGTTGTTTCCAGACTGGGGAATGACACTGATTCCAACAGCTTTCTTAAAACCCACAGTGGTATCCAGCCAAATACCTATCACCTTCAGCAAGAGGGAGAAATAGGTTCCTGAGCCCAGTAAGAAGGCTGCTGAAAATACAGAAAACCGCTCTTATCTCCTGCGGCTATCAGTGTTAAAATGTCAGTTGTAAAGAATTATTTACACATAAACGTGGTTGCGTAATTTAATTATACACAGATTCTGATATCATTAACTATTAATTAAATCATGCAGACAAGTGAATTTTGCTTGCAGGCAAGCTATCTTTCCCCAAATTATAATTAACTAAAATATTATCAAATAAAAGCTGCAGAAACAAAATTATTTGCGTTCATTGCTGCTGTGTTTTTCTGTAGTCATAATTCCAGCATATTAATTAGCAGTATGGTGATACAGAAAGGAATCACCTGTTTCAAAGGCAACTTCATTGGGTTGAAGTAAAGACAATATTAACTTATGGGATCCATGAAAGACACAAACATCTCAAAAACAAGGAAGGCAAAACTTTCTTTTCTAAACCTGATTTCCAGGGACTAAAAAGAAATCACCCAGGTTTTTAACATTTTTCACAGTGGAATACATAGAGATCAGATCCACAGCAAAAGTCAAATGTAGTTTCAGAGGAAAGCTGTCTCTGTAGGACCTCTGAAAAATTTGAAATAGTTTGCATCAAATGCACATTTAATAAAATATGCAAGGACACAACCCACACAAATCCATTCTTTACATGATGGAGGTCAACACAACCCAGTGGGAAAAGGAAGGAATATGAATACAAAGAAGAATGACAAAGGGAAGGAAGATTTTCCAGGGTAGTATTGAAAGCAATCTACTATTACACAAATTTGACCCAGAAAAAAACATTTTGAAGACTGAGACTGCTTCTCTAAAAATCCCTAAAGCGTTTATGAAAAGAAAACAAAAATAAAAAGGAACACAAAGAATTCTGTGGAAAGAATGAACCCTTCTGAGAACAAATCTGATCTTTAATGATGTGGAGAGAACATAAGGTATATTGGATAGAACTCAGTATTTATCAAAAAACATACAAGTTCAAGAAAATCAGTGCCTAGATTCTGATGACAAAATTTAAGCACCAAAGTTTATAGTACAGTCAAACCCAGCATCTCTTAACTTTTCTCAATCCAGAAGACCTTGGCATCTGACTGCCATTTAGTGTCTTTGTCCTTACTTTGATGTTAGGGTACTACATTGCCCATATGATCCAGGGTCAGATTTCACTCAGATAATAAGGGTGATGTGACCAGTAATAATCACTGCCTGCAATGGCAGGGAGCCCCACGCCTGTGTTGAGCACAGCCTTCAACTACTCAACTTCAACTACACAAAATACATGGTCAAGCTTGGCCCTTCAAAGGCACTTAGACATTTAACTCAAGGAGATCAACAGAAGGAACTTTATCTCCAGAGGGTGTGGGACAAATTGATTTCCCCAAGGTCAGACATCAAAGTTTTCTGTATGAAATCCCCCTCATCTCTGACCACAGGATTTTCCACCTTTTCTGTGAGACCACTGCTGCAAACCAGGCTGTGTAAAGCTAACGAAGGGACTGAGGAGTTCTCATGTGCGTGACAAACATGGAAGCAAAACTGCTTCAGTTTAGAGGGTCTCACATATTACCTTACTAAATAATTCAGCATTGTACCTGTTTGAGTGAATGGGGTGATGCAGTCAGTCAGTTTTATAAATAATACACTTTAGTAGCAGGCAATTCAGCTTCTAACAGAACAAAGAAATCATGGCAACAGTTTAATTCTTTTACTATGTCCTATTTAAGTGCAATCAACCTGTAGCAAAATCAGCTTCCCTTATGCAATTTCCATTAACTGCATCTGAGAGAAAAAGCTGTTTTACAAGACTTTACTGCAGCAAGAACTAACTCTGAACTTTACAGTGACCTTCACAAAAAGCTTCTTGTTTACCTCTTAATGAAAACTTTACAAAACTTTACATTTAGATGGTATTTATGAAAAACATTAAAAATAAAGTTGAACTAATCTGTGCTGCACAGTTTTGACAACCAGAAATATAGATGCTGAATGGATTGGCCAACTATAGACAAAGAGAAGCTTTCAATACACCCCTCAAAATGGAAAGAGATTAAGTGGCACTTCCAGCTGTTCACTTTTAATTAATAAGGTTGAAGAAAGAATATGTTTGCAAATCACAAAGGTAGTCAGAAGAAACCCAAAAAATCGAGATTGTTGGTAAGCTGGCTGAAGAGAAACCTCTGTGAAATTCAGTAAGAGACAAATCCAAGGCTGGAGACTTACACAGGGAGAATCAACCGTGCAAACAGGATGAAGACAGTGGTTGACTCTTTATCAAAAGTCACATTGTATAGCTTCAAAGCATCTCTTTTCATTTCAGAAGTCTAGCATTCAATATTCCAAAGTGACACAAGATACAGTTGACCAACTTCAGATAACATACCTAGACACTCTAATTCAGAATATATCAAAGGTGGTATTTTGAATTTTTTAGAATATGTCCAGATTCCAAAATACACATGACTTCTAAGATGACTGGGCTCAGCACTAAAGATTCTTCCACAGTAGTTTGTGAATAGCTATAATTTCCTTCCGTTAACTTAATAATTGTGTTTGCAGATGGGTGAAAAATCAAATTTCTTTAGACACATTTTTTTCAACTTGTTCACTGTTCTTTTTGCCATAGTAAAAGATATTGCTACTTTAATCTGGACAAATGAAGCATAATTTATGACAACAGCCTGTTTACAGGTGTGAGAAAATAAATACAAAACATTTCATTACATACTGAAATGCCAAATAAAAGATGAATTCAAATTGACAGACTAGTCTTTAATTTTCATTGGAATAGCTATATTTAGAAATTTGTGTTTTGGTTCATTTTGTATTTGTAGTCTGCAAAGTACCCTAATTAACGCAATAAAACAATCTTATTTAACTAGAAGGATTCCACTGAGATACGGCAGCAGACTTAGAACAAGCACATTTTGGAAAATGTCTAGGCTCCGCTTTGACAAATCAAATACTAAAAATTCAGCAGACAACAACTGTCAATCTCAGCTATTTTATCTTTCTTTCTCGCACAATAAGGAGTATTCTCATGGAATAAACTATTTCCACTTAACTTCTTTATTTTAAAATGTCTTTTCCTTAAAAGATTAACCCCTTACACACTTAATTTCTAGTCATCGCTTTCAGCATTTTGGAACACTGTTGTCAACAAGCAAAATCAATCTCCATGCTCTTAATTTCTGCCTAACTTTGTGCCCTAAACACTTTTCCCCAATGCCACACAATTGCCATGCATTTAATCAGCAAAAAAATCACACATATCCCTGTGTTCAGTGGCCTTTATTTTATCCATTTGGCCATAGGAGTTTATTTTTTTCATGCTGGAATAGTCAAAAAGTTGGATGAGAATATTTTTTTTCTCTCTGGGCATGGATAAAACCCAGAATAAATAAGGACCACAATCTGCTAACACCTGTGGAATCAGCAAGCGTATTTAAAATACTGGTATCTATATTAATTTCAAAGAGTTAGAAATACACTGTCCTCTCTAACATCCGTGAATTCACATTTGCAATACAAGAGCATACTGGTAACTGCTGCTTCCAGAAGAAAAAAAAAAAAAGGAAGAAAAAAAAGAAAAAAAGGAAGAAACAGGGGATTGTCCTCAAAACCAACCAGCACTTTTACATTTGCTTCTATGAAAGGAACACTAATTTTACAGTTTATAAGAAAGGATATAATCACTGAAAAAATATAATGACTTTTAAAATAAAGTAATAGTAAGATTCTAAAGGAATGTAAATAATATTGGACTGACAGTCACTGCAAAATGATAATAGTGTTTTATTGGCCTGTAAGTGCCATAATCACCAAACTATAAGCAGTCATGAAACAGACATTCAGTTCAAATCAAAAACACATCCACAGCATGGATGACAAGCTCCATGTATCAAAAAAACCAACCCTATGGACCTCTACCAGTAAGCATAGAAGGCAGAACAGAGTACACAGAATATAGAAGCAATAAGCATCTTGACCTATGCTAATCACAGGAAACCTGAGACAGGAAATTCCTATTTAATATCAGGAGTCACACACTCAGTGAGCATGGAGTGAAGGGATAAATTCAGAGTAGCCCAGTGAAGCCAAAGGAAAGCATTCACTCCTGATAAGTCTGGCTATGAGCACAATCCTGAACTGGACAAGTCACAGCTGCACCTCCTGGCCTTGAGAGGAAAGGTGATTCCTCAGCTGTCTCCCACATGCTCTCCAGACATCTGACCAGACATTGGAAGGAAAAACAAGACAAGAAAAGGCAAGGCAAACTTCATCTGGAGATGGCCAAAGTAAGAGGATTAACACTTTAGACATCAAATGCCATAAACAAAAAATTTGCAAATTTGAAGTTCTTTTAGAAACATTAGCAAATCAAAACACCCAGCACTTCTGATTCAGAGCACTAGGCCAGACTGCATTGGAAGGAAGAAACATATTTGCTACAGGATAGTGAAATTCTAAGAAACAGAGTCCAGAATAACTGGTAGAGTTTTAAGAGGGATCAACTCTAAACTAATCATTTAAGGTACTGTTGATGAAGATGTTAAAAATAAAGGACAAGGAATCTGACCTGGGCAACTCCGAAAAAAGTGAACTGCACAAGGAAGTGACAGGTCTAGAGAGCTGCTGAATGCTTGAGGCATGTGAGGCAACAGGCATGGAGATGAAATCTTAATGTAAGTAATTACACCATGGCCTACAGTTCTGAAAGTAGACAGAAGAGAAAGATTGGGTTTGGCAACTCAACCAGCAGATACTATGCTCTTTTGGTACAACCCAGAGGCCAGGACATACAAGTATCAGCAGATTATAGGTTCAAAGTGATGGGCTGGCTGATGAGTTCATCTGCGGCAATGAAAAAGATAGCAGAAGGCAGTCCAAGCTAAGTTTAGGAGCCCCATTTTAGCTGCAAATAGGTAGCTGGAGTCCCACAAAGGTTTTGGATTCTTTTCAGGTGGGGTGAAGGCTGAGTTTTATCCAAAAAGGAAACAGGCCCAGCATACAGATGGATCAACTCATTACCAGTAACAAGAGAGCAGTCCTACAATTAGATACACAGTATCAAAGATGAAAAAAAAACAGATCTTGTAGGATGCACAAGAAAAGATGAAACCAGCACTTGAAAAGGAAGAATCCTCCAAAGTGAGCGCTGAAACAGCCACTAGGAAAAGAAAATGAAGACAGATGTCCACCACTTCTTCAAGATTGCAAGACAAAGATTTCTCTGATACTGGAGTAGTAGACCTGTGGTTCTGCTATTTAAATTCTATTGTCCACATTTTACTGTATTCTTTAAATATAGTAGACTTTTAGAGTAAACATATTCTATAACTATATTCTATAACTCCTATAACTGAAAACTATTGGGATAGCAGAAGAGTCTAAAAAAGGACGCTGCATTTGGTAACTAGAGAGAGCTGAGGGATAGCTGAAGCTTTTTGTAAAAGTGAGATGTAAGAAGCATAAAGAAGCAAAAGAATGAGCATGATTAATACCCCCAAACCCACCAAATGATGAAACTGTTAAAGATTCCACAATAATTCTTTGACTTCTCAACTGAAGGCTTGAGAACCCTTGTACAGGTAATGCCCACATGACAACAGTGTTACCCTATAATAAAGGGAGAAAACACATAACCAGAAATGTGCTTCACAATTGAATTTTTCTAGTTGGTTTAAAAAAATTGACAAATAACCCCCCAAAAAACCAACAGAATAACCAAACAAACAAAATAAACTCCAAAAGTATTTGAAATAAAAGTGAGAGTCACAAAAAGTATAAGATAAAACATCATTGTCTCTTTTTGAAAGATTTTAGTTGTAGCACTAGAAGCCAGTTTAATGCTGAATTTTTCCAGTGCAACCTGGTCAATGGACATTTTTATCAGATTAAAAAGGGTGTAAGAGGCATTTACAAGAATATATTTTGGCCACAGAATTACAGTTATAAGAAAGGGTTGGCAAAAGCAAAAAACTCTTCATTAATATTTAAAAAGAAAAAACTCTAATCTCTCATCCACATAACTGCTCTTTTTTAAAATTTATAAATATTAATGTACAAGACATTTTATTTATGAATAGTAAGAGTCAGGACAGCTTTACAGTTGACATTACCGGAGAAACTTAGTTGAAGTAAAACACATGAAAAATTAATTCTCCCTAAACATATCTCACTTAATAGATCCATTTATGCATTACATTAAAGAAGCATGCATGAATCTCTGAGCTTGTGTTCATATCATGTCCCAATTTCAGAAAGAGTCAAGGCAAAATACTCAGAGGCAATCTGAGTTCGACTGGTGTTCTGACCACATATTTTCAAAAATAAATACACTTTGTAGGAGTCACAGAATAAATAAGTGTCCAGATGCTCATTTAATTCTTTCCCTCTGGCAAGCTTGATCATTCCCGTGCCATGTGTTACATGGGCAGGTTTCCACTGAGCTTGAGGCTAGGACCAACAATTCCCTCCAAGACTGCTCAGCAGAGGGCAGCTACGTTGTCATTGCCACCTACATTTAGAGTTGAACTTGGGATCTCCAGGCAAAAACATTTACAGTAATTTCACGAATATAAGCCGCACCTTTTTCATTGAAGAATCCAGCCTACCCCAGTAGTGCGGCTTATATTCAGGTGCGGCTTATCTATGGACAAATCCCAGTGAAATG
>VRYO01002734.1:44938932-44959993 GCA_009812075.1 Sialia sialis | reverse complement strand
TGTAGGCTGCATTCTTCAGTGAAAAAGGTACGGCTTATAATCGTGAAACTACTGCATTCTGAAAATGCCACTGCTACATTTATATTTTTAAAAGATTTATCAGTGGAGAAGGCTGTCATTTCCAGACTTGGAAATCTGAAAGATTACAGGCCATATATTGAAGGTTTTGGGAAGTGCAGAATGAAAATAAAAGTAAGTTCAGTCTTAGGAACAAGAAAAAAAGGATTAACTGGAAGATGTTCACATTAAACACTGTAGATCCTTCTGCCATTTGACAAAGTAACAGTTTCTATATCTGGTGTAAAGACCAGATGATTCACACACAACCCTGTTACTAGTAGGTCTCCTTTAATTTCCTTTCTAAAGGGACTCATTCTAACAGGCATGTCAACTAGACTGTCTTTCAGAAAAGGCTTTTTTCAAGAAAAATATCTGACAAAAGACATCTGAACTATGCCAGACTACAGCTGGCCGTAAATATGGATTTAATAATTCAGTACATGCTGTACAAGGCTGTACAGCTTTTCAAAATTGGGCATGTTAAGAACATGCAGGCTTTATCAATAACTAGGCCACATACTTGGAAATGGGGATAATCAGTTTAAATCTTTGTCAAACTTAAAAGGTAAAGCCTAAAAATAAGATTACAGTAACATGCATTACTGGCACAAGCACTGCCAGAAAGATTAAAAATGAGTGAAACAATTGAGCCTTTGACACAAACACATCAATCTGTGATGCTCACACTGTCATGGAGAGACAAGGAATCATTAGAAGAACCAGGTACTGATGCAAAGAAGTCTGTGTTGTAAAGAAATGTTTTTCCTTTGTTTAAACTATGCAGTTTAAACATAATTTACGTGTTTATTTATTCCATTTAATTCACAACTTGGTTATTTGAAAAGCTGATGCAGCAGGGGAGGTGAAGAAGAAGGACACCTTTTCTGCATAGACAAGACTTCCTTCAGTCTAGTCTGATTTTAGTGACTGACTTTTGGTGTAATGAAGAATATTAGCTCTTCCTACAGATCTAATCTTTTTTTTTTTCTGTAGACAATCTTGGTCACTCTACTAATACAAAAAGGTTAAAGTCTTTGAAGCAAGAGTCATTGGCATTCATTTGCTCTTTTTAAATAACCTGTTTCCTCCTTATTCAACCGTGTAGTATAATTAACACCACCAATGCAAAATGATGAAAAATAGTCTATATACACACTCTTCACTACACTCGGGGTTTTGAAAACCTATTTAAACTATCCCCATACAGCTGGGTTTCTTTCTGAGACGTTTTAGTCTTCAGACAGAAAATATTCCATACCTTTGATCAAGCATGACAACCTTTGCTATTCATTTACTCGTGCTGTTATATTTTTAAGATAACTATAACATTAGGGAAGTGCATAATAATGAAAAGTGGATGTGGTAGAAATTAATTTGAACTAGTCAAGTTTTCTGATTTGTTCTCTATTCCTTTACAAGTCTATTGTCAACATCCTTTTAGATTCCTTCTGCGTAGTCTGGTGGACTGAGTACTGAACCAGCTCCTAAGATATAAGTCCTTCTTCACTGGCAACAGCTGATTTATTAATTTAAAGGTTCTAAAGTTGTTTTTTTTTCTTCACCATGTAAGTGCTTGGTACCTACCAAAGTTTAACCCCATCTGCATTTAAATACTGAAACCACAAAGTCCTCCAGAAGTTTTCCCGGTTGCTTTGGATTCACAAGAATCTTTCTCCATAATGAAGAAGTGTCAACATGTTGCAACTTCCTGTCTAATATTTCAATGGGGCAAACACTCCTGAGTTTTTCAGACTCAAGCTATTTTTTCATTGCATTCCAATTAAAAAAGATTTAAATTATCTGTACTGCAATCACATCCATCTATACACATCCATCTCCTTTTCATCTTACAAATTATTAGCTTCCCTGACTCCTGGCAAACTTGTTTCTTGCTTATTATGCATTAATAGTTATGCACATTAATAGTTATGCACTTACAAATTTAGGGGTTTTTAATTTATTTTGTCTTTAAAGTGTCAGAGTTTACATATTTTTCCATTCTTTTTCAGTGGCTATTGCCTTTGCTTTTTGAAGGGAGCATTTTTATTATCAACAGATCTTTCATTCAGCTTTCTTTTTTTTTTTTTTTTTTTGACTTTACCCTTAATTGGGACAAATTTATTTGAACCTTTCAATATAATTCATCCTGACTTCAAGCACCTTCCCTTTTAGCTCTTTCTTTTATTTCTTTTTTTAAATTAAAATCCTTTTTGTAACTCAAAACACTAGACAAAAGTAAAACAAGGTTACAGCAATGCCACTACCTCTGCTCTACAAATTGCTCTGCAAAGAACAAAAGGCTTTTCTATTCACAACCATTGTTCCTCAGTCTCAGGCAAAACACAAGATCTAGTCCAAAAAATTAAAAAGCTTTAAATACTGAAAATTTCAAGCCTTTCATCCTTTCTTTCACCCACCCCCCAAAGATTTTTATGCTGTGCACCTCTACAAGTAAGTCTGCTAAGTCATTCCCTCTAAATAGTAGAACAAACTTCTTAAAGGTCAAGTTCAGGTCGGGACAATCCCAAGTACAAATATAGGCTGGGCAAAGCATAAATTGAGAGCAGCTCTGCTGAGAAGGACTTGGAGATGCTGCTGCTAGGTGAGAGTTGGACATGACCTGGCAATGTACACTCACAGACCAGAAAGCCAAACAAGTCCTGGGCTGTATCAAACACAGCATGGGCAGCAGGGCAAGGGAGAGGTTTCTGTCTGCTCTGCTCTGGTGAGATCCCATCTGGAACGCGGCATCCAGCTCTGGGGTCCTAGCACAGGAAGGACAGCTGCTGGAGTGAGTCCAGAGGAACACCAAAAAATGATTAGAGGGCTGCAGCACCTCTGCTACAAATACTGGCTGAGAGAGTTGGGGCTGTTCAGCCTGGAGGAGAGAAGGCTTCAGGGAGACCTTAGAGCATTTCCCAGTACCTAAAGGGGCTAAAAGAGAAATGGAGGGGGACCTTTTATACAAGCATGGAGTGACAACACAACAGGAGAATAGCTTTAAACTGACAGAGATATTAGGAAGTTAATTACTGTGAGGGTGGTGAGGCACTGGAACAGGCTGTCCAGAAAAGCTGTGGATACCCCATCCCTGGAGGTGCTCAAGGGCAGGCTGGATGGGGCTTTGAGCAACCCTACCTGGTTGAAGATTGTCCCTACTCAAAGCAGGAGCTTGGTTCTAGAAGATCTTTAAAGTCCTTTCCAACCCAAGCCATTCTACGACTTTTGAATTATTACAGAATTGGAGTGATTGAGTGGAAAGAACCCACACACTCACCAAACATACACAGGCTTGGCATTGTTTAGCAAAATAGATAAAACATGTTAGATCATTTTTTTCATTCTAGTAGTTTACTTATTGTAACCACATACAAACTGCTATTACTTAATTTTTCATTTTCTATGCAAATATAACATTTAAAAGCTGGCTCATTCACCCTTCTTAATGCTACTTCTCCAGTAATCTCTAGGGCTCAGTCTTGCCACAAACTCTGATCCAACACTTGTCTGGCATAAATAGTTCTTTTAGATTATAAAAAAACTGAGGTCCTAAAAGACAGTTCTTTTGACACACAGTGGAATAGAAATTCTTTTCTGTCAAGAAAAGATAAATCACCAAGGTTCAAATAACCAGTAACTGCAATACAGAAACACAGTCGGTTAGCAAGAAATAATCAAAACAACAACAAACAAATCAACCTAACCCAAATGTGTTTTCATTTTCTTTCAGTAAGAAAGAAATGTTTTTGCAGTAGGTCTTTCAGGCACCCTGAATTAGTATTCCAGAATGACTTGTAGCAAGTCAACCTCACATAAGTGACCATTCGTATTTTGACAATATTGATTATATGCAGTTGAAGAAAACTTCTTAAGCTAAAAAGCTGGGGGTCAATAAATGAAAAAAAGCCAGTAAAAACTGACTTGCCAATGTTAAAGTAACATATAAATAAACATCTAATAATTAACAACAATTAATTAGGCCTAAACGAAACATAATAATGTTGTGAGTCATAAATATTTTTCACAATTGGCTGCTGTGAAAAGGATTGTGTGTCATATGCAGAGGGTTAGGATGTCACATTGGAAGTGATCAGGAGCTGATGGATTTATAAGAACCACCGATCCAGCTTTTATGGAAAGGAAGGACATGAGCATATCTTTTCCTACACTTTCCAGAATGCAGTAAGAGGAATCTTTTAGAGCCATCTTTTTACTATTGATCCTTTCAAAATAAAACATTCAAAACGTAGAGAACACAACACCAATAGAAAGTAATAAGGATGTATCACTACTGCAATGTTCAGAGTAGCAAAGAAAGCCAAACTTACTGAGTTCTGCTTCTGCAAACAGT
Organism: Sialia sialis; assembly: GCA_009812075.1. Taxonomy (NCBI): domain Eukaryota; kingdom Metazoa; phylum Chordata; class Aves; order Passeriformes; family Turdidae; genus Sialia; species Sialia sialis. Next base: position 44,955,582 of record VRYO01002734.1, on the reverse strand, counting down.
TCACAGGACGCTGTGCTGTGCCTACAAGTTGCACCTTGATTTAATCCTCATGTAACAGTATATAGCGTACCAGAACAAAATGAACCAGTACAAGACTCTTGCATGCCTACCCTTAGAAACAAAAGACAAAAGCAACAAACAATCACCTGGATAAAAAGCACACTCATAGCTCTCTACAACAGAACTAGCCCCAAGCAGCTGTGCAGACAGGAAGGTTCTAGTTTAGAAGCACCAAGTAGCTTAGGTTGATAGGACCTTTACTCTGACTTGTATTCTCAAAGCTATTAGCAAGTTTTCCACTTGAGGTACTTTATGAAATGGACTGACTTTTGTCTTTACAATATATTTTTCTTTGAAATTAAGTCCTCAGTAAAAAGAAAAAGGGGCTAATTGAAGTCTGGTAGCTCTCCATCTTCCTCAGCCATTTTCATACATAATGTGATAACTAATTCTGTAAGTAGCATGATTGCTCAAGGACCACCTCCCAGTACCAAGGCTCCTGAGAAGTAACCCTGCCTGCAGACCCAAACAAGAGCTGCATCTTGTCAGTGGGACTGGCTTTACAGAGATGCAAAATATAAGACATCCCTTTGAAACCTAATAGGATTGGCTGCTTTTCCCCTATCTTGATGAAAAAAAAAAAAAAAACAAAAAAAAACACATCAAAACTTGAAACAAATGGGGTGTTTATGATATCCATAAGAAACAGACAGTTCTGGGCTTCCAGTACAAGTGAGAGACAGACATCCTGAGGAGTACAGCAAAGGCCCACTAAGACTATTTAGGGACTATGGCACCTCTCCTATAAGGAGAACTGGTTCTGTTCAGCCTGGAAAAGAGAAAGCTCAGTGGGGCATCTCATCAGTTTTTCATAAATACTTGAAAGGAGGGCACACAGAAGAGAGAGCCAGGCTTTTTTCAGTGGTTCCCAGTGACAAAATCAAAGATGATGGGTACAAACTGAACATCATGAAAGAGCAATCACCTCCATGAAAAAGAGAGCACTGGCACAGGTTGTCCAGGGAAGTTGCAGAGTTTTCCTTGAAGAAATTTAAAATTCACCTGAACATGGCCCTGGGAAACTGGCTCTTGGTGGTCCTGCCTCAGCAGGAGTTTTGGACAACAGGACTTCCAAAGATCCCTTCCTACCATGCTATGATTTTTTAGACATCAACTAAGAAAGAAAGAAGCATGGCCTTTTATCATTTTCAGAATAAACTGCACTCTATATTTCACATGGTGTTCAAACCTCAGCAATCTCCCTAAATGCTGAGCTGTAGGTCTCATCAACGAAGCACTCTTTAGAAGATGGCTCAATATGTATGGATTGGCAAAATTCTGAGTAAGTATTACTATTGGATCAATACTTTAATTAAGATGGGTGAAATTACATTTGATAATTACTTTTAGCAGTAATAAGGCAAAAAATTTCCAATTTCTTACTATGCTTTGATATTAAATACAAATCACAGTGTTGAATAAGCCTCTGGCAAGGTTAATTAATAAAGCAATATCAATCAAGCATGAAATTGTCACGGGACAAATGCTACCCATGGCAGAAATAGAGAACAAGAAGAGACATCCATCAAAGATTAAAGGCCAGGCAAGGACCATGCAGTTGCCAAAATGAGCCCCTGAGCTGGACAAGCATGGTACAAAGACAAAGCTTTAACAGACTAATGCATCACCTCATATAATAACTCCAATCCACCAATTTTCATGTTAAAGTGCATCTGAATAGACATACCCATCTTCAGCGTGCCAGTTTAAATATCACTGGCTTTTCCCCATTGCAAATTTAAAGCCATCAATTATTAATCGTTGATAAAATAAAAATCTGGAAACAGATATATGAAAACATGTACCCTAATGCCCAAAGGTATTCAATCAAAACTTCTGGAACAGCCCCACAGCAGTTCTGAGCCTCGCATGAAATGAATCATTCATTTGGTTTGACTACCCAAAACATCTTGCTTAGGCTCAAACTCATCGGCTCTGTTATCCAACTCAAAGTAGGTGATATGCTATTCTACATGTGCCCTCTGATTATAATACCCAAGATTTTGGGGGGGGAAACTCCCAAGCATTTCTAAAAGCACAGACCATATGCAACTCTTATGATTTTGCACCCTTCCTAAACAAGGTAACATTATAGGAGCCATCTCCTCACCTCATCTGTTGTGAAGGCACTGTGTTCTTTCAGCCCTCAGACAGAGAATCAGAGCTAGGGACACAGTACTTCTCTGAAACAGTTTCTTAATGAGATAGGACTAGGAAGCAACCCCGATTTCATCTACTGAGCCTAATACATGGGGAAAAAAATTATGAGAAAATTCTTCCAGACATTGAAATCTATTTTTACTTCCAATTAAAAACAAATGAGAACTGTACTGAAAAAAGTAGCACCACAGGATGTCATGCTTGCACGGTTAAACAAGTGTCAGGAAATACATTTATTCACACAAAATGCATCATGAATTAAATCAACATTAGGAGTCATCTTTTAATTACATTATCTCATGCTAAAGCTTCAAGATACTCCTGAAATCTCCTACTGATATGCAGTCTTGATGACCTTCAGGCTATTTTTGACTCCTCAGTAAGATACTTCCTGTATGAAGCTCTCCTTACTTCCCACGTGTCCTGGTTTAGGGCAAATTTGGGAGAAAACGTCCAAATCTGGGCCCTTCATTGATTCAGGGAAAAAATATTTCCTCAGAGAGAAGTGGAAAAAATGTTTATTTACCAGACAAAGCACTTCCCAGCACAAAATTGAACAATACCAAACAGCAAAACCTCTCACCGCTCTGAAGAGATGACAAATTCAGAAGAGTCCCTTCCGTACATTGCAGCCTCGCTCGCTCAGTCTGTTCTCAGTCCCTCCAGCACTGGGAAATGCTGCAGCCCAGGCCAGCCCTGGTGGGCCACAGGTGTGAGCTCTGGGTGTTCTTCTGGGTTTTCAGTCCAGAGCAGGATCAAACAATTCCAAGAAACAGGGAAAAGGGTCTGGGACTCCTTTGTCTCAGCTAGCCAGAAAAGCTAATCAAGAGCAAAGGAGAGCTCTCTCCTGCTGTCCACTGCAGACAACATGATCTGTGTGAACGATGTGAGGGAGCAAATGCAGTCTCTGATAACAAACTCTGTACCTCTTCTCTCCCCCTTCATTCCTGGAACCAGTCTTAAAGCTGCAGAACTCAATATTCAACAGCAACAGAGCAGAAGAAATTATTTGGGGATACAAGAATCATGAAGCCATTCCAAGACACCATGCTATAGTTAGAAGCCATCACTATCAAAGACTGATAAAACTACTATATGCCAGCATTATATACATATACATATATATGTATATAATCACCAGGATACCAGCTTTGCTTATAAGAGAAGTGTTCCCGATACTCCTTAGTTTAAAGTTTAGAGTATTGCGTATTAGTTTAGAGTATTGAGCTTGAACTAAATACGTCCCAAAAGGAGCTCAGAAAGAAACCTGGACCTCTCAAGCTTGCTCGTTACCTCATGCTGCCTGCATTTAACTTTCTGGATATTTGCCAACATGCAGAAGGAGGAAGGACAAAAAGACATTTTTAATTATGGAAGGGGTCTAGTTAAAAACATAAAATTAAAAAGAAATCCAGACCATTTAATTTAACACCAAGAAAAAAAACCTTGCAATATCAGAGCTATTGTTCATGACCAGTGCCCCAGGAACACAAAGAACCTGAACCAAATACATGAGTATTTTTTCTATGTTATCTGAACAGCATTATCTTTATGAAAACCAATCTAGCCTTTATGAATAATACATGCCAGCTTCAAACAGACCAAAGAATAGTTACTCACTACAAAATTACCCACAGGAGGGGGGGGGAAATGGATAGTTTTACTCAACAGATCTGCTTCCTGATACTTTCAATCAGGAAGATAGCCATTAACTACCATGTTTTTTTAAAAAGGCCAAAAAAAGAGATAATATTGTTCTTGCTGAGAAGGAGCACCAGCATCCAGGGTGTGCTTTTGCTGCCAGGGGCACCCTTCATGTGCTGGAAGTAGTGCAGCCATTATTGCCACTGCTAGTCCAGCACACAAGGAAAGAGGGCTTCTGCAGGACACTGCACTCAAATGATTTTCACCTGGATATTCCTACCACTTCAGCAAGAGCTCAGGAATGCTGTAATGTTAGAAAAATATGAAATTGAGCCCACTCAGTGCATAGATGGATGGCAGCTTCACTCAAAGCAGCTGCACTGGGAACATAAGACAAATTGGACTGTTGCATCTTCATAAGGGCCTTCACAAGCTGACAACAAATTGTTGAGGAAACACAGATAAAAACCACATTCATTATTCCTGTGGTCTTCCTTTAACAAGGCTGAAATTTAAAAAAAGGTCAGGTAATACTTCTACTGGATGGGTAGAAGGTTAATTGTCTATCAAATCAACTGCTGCAACTACACCTGCTATGAATTATTGCAGCCATAACAAATTGTTTTGACTGGTTTTGTTACACTTTAAAGTGTTTTCCAAACATTAAAAATTAAAGGTTTGGCATTTAGTGGAATACTATGAAGAAAATCAAAGCCTCAGGTCCTCCATCTATTTTTCAGCAACAGTTGGTATTCTGACTCTGTATTCTTAGATTAAGTTTTATAGATGTATTCGTGTCAAGGTCAGCAGCTTTGCAGTGAACCTGTCCCAAGCAGACTTTAAAGGAACAACATATAGACAATCTGTCACTTGGAATATATCTTTTCTCAAAGCAGGATGTGGATGCTTGAGGTTCACAGGCATTAGTTAAGCATGACATGCCTGGTCCAGAGAACACCGCACTTCAACACTGAGAATGGAGGTTGTCTAACGTAGAAGATAAGGCACCTTTGAAAATGTTAATATTTTATCAACACTTTGGAGCAAACAGTGCTGAAAACCAGTTGGGGATGTGTTGGTATGTGGCAGCAACTAACTTAAATTCTTAGTAACATGATGAAAAAGCATAGTAACATATTAAACAGAAGCAAATAACATGAAGCTTGAATATATTTTCTTTAGAGGCACATACCAGTCCATTTTTGAAATTAACATCACAGTTAATAGATAACGAAGTTGGTTCAAATTACCAGCTCCACCTGTGAGAAGTCTGATAAAAGTCTCATTCAGATCAGAAATATCTATGCATCAAATGCTCCCCAAAAGAGATAGCCTCTTAAAATTTTAGATTTTTTCTATGACACAGTGTAGAAGACATGATCCTAAGCATCTTTTAGCATTTCCAACAGTTAGAGAACAAGACAGTATGTTGATAAAGGAAAGGTTAAAAGTGAAAAAGTAGTATTAAATACACAAATTCTTGAAAGAGTAAGGAGTCATCATAACAGAAAAATAGGATGAACTAAAATGGGAAGCAAAACAGACATCATAAAATGATATTCAGGTCTAAGTTGGTCTTACAACTTCACCACTCTCTGCCAAAACCCCATAAAAAATATTCAAAAACCTTTATATGATTACTACCACAAATTTTGTCCCAACTCCTGTAGCTGTTATCACTGATGTTAATGTGTCAAAGTTACACACACAGGGATAAATCTGTATGCAACACTAATCTGACTTGCTTTGCATCCTTTACTGCAGCCTGACGCAGGAAAATTTATTTTTTCCTCCTTTGCCTGCTCCCTCAAAGAAACTGTTTTGGCTTGACAAACTCTCTCTTTCTGCCAACTATCCCATGTTCCAACATTTCTTTATTTTATTAATTGAATATTCTTAATTTGGGAGGGGGGTTAGTGATGCAAATAAAAAACAGTTATTAATATATTACTTAATAAAAATAAAAATTGAGTTGATAGCTTATTAGCAGAATTCTTTAATACATAAAGGAAAAAACTCAAGTTTAAATCACTGGACCCATTGCTACAACGTATAAAGAGTACAAGCCAAGACAGCAACAATAGTCCTCTTATGCTCTACTGAGAAGGTCACATACAGGATTAAAGCTGACAAATCTCCATGGGTGCATGGTTCCACAGAGCTTGTGTCTTCAAGGTTAAACCTTTGGTTTTTATGAATACTACAAAGAGCAAGAACAAAACCTTGTTAAATCAGATACGTAATCTTATTTCAAGAAATGCCAAAGTCCTAACTCAAATTCAAGAAGATAAAGAAAACCCCAACATCCTCTCAGGACAACTGAGGCAGGAGCCCAGGTCACTGAACCTAGCTAATCCCTTGCTAAGTAAAGGTCTCAGCCCAGCTACAGTCTTTGTACCCACAGAACACTGTTGGTTTCCTCAGGTCGAGTATGTGCTCAGCTAAGCATGCAAGTCTACTAGGTGAGGATCAGGTTTCCCAGGGGGCTTAAAATGGCTACCAGCTTCTATTCTACCTACATCAGTCCTGCCTGTTTCAAACTCCGGTCAGTAGCCAGACTGGAGATCTCCGAGAAGCAGCAGTGTTCAGGACTAGACAGGGCCACCAGATCCACAAAGCAAACTAGCTTCTTTGCCTTGCATTCCCCTGAGGCACAGCAAAGTTGAGACCAATTCTGAATTGGTTTAATAAACATAGCAGCTAATATCAGAATTAATTTCAGATGAACTTCAACACTATTTACCCTGTACTAGAGCTGCCCTTCAGCTACACTGAGAACAGCACTCCTCCCTCCTTGGACAAGTTCTACCCTCCTCCGTTTCTTAACTCATGCCGAAATGCTCAGGAAAGAAAAACTGCAAGCCTGCAAGGGAGAAAGGCTGGCAGTACACACACATTAACCAGAAACAGGTAAGAATTAGACGTATGTGGCATTTTTATAAAAGAACCTTGCAGTGAGATCAGCTGAGAGAGAGGTGCAACTGAACAGCAATCGGAACAATTTCATGGAGATAAGAGTGATTGCACTAACATGCCAGAGGTGTGAAGGTTGCATTTGCCTTGTGAAATACTTTATTCCACTAACTGCGAAACTCTCCCAGAATACTTTTACTATAAAAGGCTCTATCAGAAGTCTGGTTTAAAAATCAGTTGAAGGGGATGAGGGAAAAACAAAGAGCACACTCAACTCAGATTAAGCTTATTTCCCCAAAACAAAGAAACCTTTCTGAACTCCCTCTGATCCATGCCTCTGTCATCTGTGTCCCTCAAGTACTATCAAGTTGATTACAGGGGATTTTATAGAACTTAAATAACCCTCGAAGATCCTGCATTTACCCCTGCCAGGGATGCGTGACTCACATTTCAAAAAAAAAAGGCCACCCTAACACACTTGGCAGATAATATATTGGAGCCAATTATCACTGCACAACTTCAATTCTGGTGATTTCACCAAACTGAAAGACTTTACCGATACACTGTAAAGGTCCATTCTTCCAGCTGAATGAGTAACTTATAGCTGCCATCCAGCTAATTATGTGCAAGCAAGCAATGTGAGTCTGCATATATTGCTTACAATAATAAACATTTTTAAAAACATAGTCATGTTTTAATGTTTGCATTTGGAAGAGCCATGTTCACTTTTCTTTGGTCAGCAATAGATTATTTAACATTGCAACACATATCAAGTTCTTGTTGAACAAGATAAGGCACATACAAATGAGAAACTGACATTGTATTTTATTTATTCCCTGCAAGTGTTTCTGAAAGATGACAGAAAAACTGCTATATAGTAAAGTTCTTTTTGCCCAGGAACAGAAAATATTTTAGATTTTATTTTTCTACACAGAGTAGGAAATGCTATCCTTTGGACATAAGAAGAAAAATTAGCAATTCTTACCTTCTTTAACCAGAAGTCTTTGAAAAGTTGCTTACTGGAGAGTGGGTTGTATTTTTAATTCTTGTGTTGACAATACTGAGGTGATTTATCTTTTCCCTTACGCACAGTTACAGTGAAACACCATTTACACAAAAGCAGTGGGTTCTCTGTTGCAAGGCTCTTGCATGGATTTTCTTCTAGGACTGTATCTATGCTGGAGCATAGTAAGGCACACAGCAAATCCGTTTGACTCCAGAAACAATTTAGTCCTGTTTGTACTGCCTGGGAGCTAACAAGCCCTGCAGGGATTTATCAAATAATATGCTCCTTTTCAGCCCTCAGACCATAGTTGCACTTAGAAGGACCAAGTACTGCTGCACAGATCTCTGCTTTACTGCCCCAAACGGGATATTCATTCCCTCAGCAAGAGGCACGAAAAAAATGTACTGATGGGCTTAACAATTAGGAAACACAACGATTTGTAGGGGTTGTAGAGGGACACACTGATCTGTAGGGAAAAAGAAAAGCTTCTGAAGGAGGGCAGAGAAAGTGGCAGTTAATGCAAGAAAGGTGCAGAACTTTTCTACAAGTGTTCTCAGCCTCCCACCAGTAAGTAGAGAGACGTGACAGACAATCAGGCTCTTCCACCTCCTTGTTAGTGGGAATCATTTACCTAAACAATCTATGATCTCCCACTCTCTTCATTTCAGAGTTAATGAAACAATACCAGGCCAGCTGGAAAGAAGTACAGGAAGATGCACGTGAGTAAACAGAGCTTTGATTTGTCTCTGGAAGTGTCTTGACCCAGAAGATTAGTCCCTCTCCTCTTTCTGTCAAGATGGAAAACTGGCCTATGGCAAGGCTTCAAGAATATTTAAGTGAATGCCTGTCCTTTTTCAAAGCAGTGACATTATTTTATCCACTATCTACTGACTTTGGAACAATTTATTTTATATGAGCAGATAAACTTCTTTTAACAGTCATTTGCTGTTGAAGATATAGGCTTCAGACATTTAAAATTCCCTTCAGATGAGCAATAAAGTTTTTACAGTATTATCCCCTAGACAGGTAACTACCCTTATAGATACATCTAAGAGCAAAAAAAGCTACACAGAATGTTGAAAAACTGCCTCAATACAATGCCTACACTGCAATGCTGTGTTCAGTAACTAAATAACAATTCGTTAGCAAAAAGGTACAGTAGAATGAAGGCTCAAACACCGCATTTGCCAAAGCATGAAACACGGGAAAATGCAGCTATATCACCTGGAAGAGTCTTACCAAATCCTTGTGACGAGTTCAGACATTAAAAAAAAAAAAAAATCCATTTGAAGTATTTATACTATAATTTGAAATGTTATATGGATTTTATTTCTTGCACAAGACAAACAGTAGGGAAAGACCGTAAAAGCCTACTACATTGTTAACCATTTAAACAACTAATTCACTTTTAGCTACAAAAGTTAATGACAGATTATCTGCCAATGCTAGTGGAAACCAGAAGTATGGCAAATATTAATATAATCCCCAATATGCATGTTTGCAATCAACTAAAATTGTCTTTTGTGTGACAATTTAGTTCTTCATAATTAGCATTCAAGTGATGTTGTACATTTACAATTTACAACTGCAAATAGACAGACAAAAGAGATAATCCCAGTTCTCAAACTATTGAAGATTCAGGTCTGTAATGAAAGCTAAAGCCTTTCATATGATAGGTTCATTTTAGCTATATGACACAGAAATGGTACTTGATTTGCTTCTTACCCACAGAAACTAAAAATATTAGGACAACTGTAAATAACAGGTCTCAAATAAAATGTTCAATATGTTTAAAATTTTAACTCTTGAAGTGTTACCATCTCAGGGGTGGATTTGCAAGATGATGGTTCCAGAAATATTAACTTGAGTTGAAATACAACTCTCTTATTTTTTTATACTGCAGACTGTCTCCCAGTGAGTATTCATACTTGTTTGATCAAAATCAGTATATAACTTCTCATTCCTCAGAAGCCCTGAAGACATAACATTGCTAAATTGAAAACACAGATGGCTTTATTACTTCTTGTGCAATATTTTACCAAAAAAACCTAATTACTCACAGTAATGCAAACTTACTGGTGATGAAAAGGCTGCGCAAGCAGTACTTCCATCTCACCAATGCTTCAGGGATTTTAAAAGGACAGCAATGAATCAGATTGAAAGAACTCAGCTCAAGTTTTGCAGCAGCAGTCAAGTTTGCAGTTAGTATCAAGGGAATAGAGAATGCATTTGATAAAGGAATACCAAGAAACAGTGAATATGGAACTTCAAATAAGAATTTTTACATTCAAGTGTTTTGAAATAGGTATACAATAAAGTGTTTCATTGAGGCAAACATGATCACACCTTGCTGCACCTTCCTAAATCAGTCAGCCAAACTCTGTGAAGCCTTCCTTTCTTCCCCAAGGAAGGACAGACTTGTGAGTCCATTCTGGCATCACACAAGAGTTTCCAGACCACATCCCAAATGCTATGTGTACACACACACAGACACTCACTTCAGTAAGAGGAGTAGAATTTTTTTCCCCTTCCACACACTTTATGAGCCAAGGAAGAGGTAGGATATTAAGGATAGAATGACAAAATCCTAGTGCCAGTTGAGATTTTCCCAACATAAGAAGAAAGTTCCTACAACCCCAGTGCTTTAAACCAACAGCCAGGATCACTGCAATGCCAATGCCAATGGCTTCTGATTTCTGGTACATAGGAAACAGGCTTTTCTGCTTTTAATGGCGGCTGCTCATTGCACAACTTCCTTCTGTATGATGCTCCCCTTCCAGTCAGTTTCCTGGGTAATTTTCACCAGATTTCACATAATGTGGAGAGAAAATGGACACTCTGTCAAATGATTCCTGCCAGGAAACAGCATCCACTTTTAAACAACACATCATCAGGACTATGCATTAGCTTCAGTTAAATATAGTGTTTTCATTGCCTTTTCTGACATCAATAACAGAGAGAGTAGGTTCTGCAATAAATTTCACTGTGTGGTTTATTATGGCCATAGAAATGTATTTTCTGTCTCAAACGCTAAAAACTATGACAATATGTGCAATCTCATCAACATTTGCTTATCTATTGAAGCAAACCTAAACAGTTTTCTAGGAAGTGCATCATGGATGATCAACAGGAGGTAACAAATCATAGCTCACAAGCCGTGTAGGTAAAAATGAACACACAGCAAAATTTAAAGCTTTGCAAAGCAGCAGAATACTTGGAAATCAATGAGGAGTTCAAAAAGAGAGATGACTCATATAATATGTATCAATAGATAGATCTAATCAGCACTGATACGTACCATGACTTTTTCTCAGCACATTCTATGAAGAATGTTTTTTCAGGATGTGTAGTATATAAAAAGATACAGTGGGGTTTTTTTTCTGCCACCCAATTTCTGACTGCTTCATGAAACCTAATATCCATTAGAATCTCTACAGTAACCTGTTTTGGTCTCAAGTTTGTTACATTAGGCAATCACAAAATGCAGAGACTTAGATATGTACATATCTTGGAGGTGTAGTTACCTCAGGGTTTGATTTTTATTATTCAGAAAGAAAAAGACTAGACCTTGACTCAACAGCAATTAGCATAGAGGATGTAATCTAAAACTAAAGTTATTTGTTTGAGTGAAGAAATCCATAGTACTGAAGAGTACAGTAATTTCACGCCTATAAGGCGCACCAGAGTATAAGGTGCACTTCCGGGTTGTCAGCAATTTTCCATACTTTGTCCATATATAAGGCGCACCAGCGTATAAGGTGCACTTTTTTTTTGCAGTGAGGATCTGTGCGCAACAAAGTAATGAAATAGCAACGGAATCACGCAATCGTGGGGTTTGCTGTCAGGTGCTCAATTTGAAAACATTTTTCACAGATCGCCGTAGCCTTTAAACGCAGCCCCGGGCACCCTCCCCATGCTGCGCACCCCAGCACTCCCTCCCGGCCCCCGGCGCTGCCTGGCCTCTGGCCCCGCCCGACCCCCAGTGTGGCCTGGCCCCTGGCGCTAGCGGCTTGCACTTCCAGGTTGGCAAATTTCCAAACTTTGTCCATATATGAGGCGCACTGGCGTATAAGGCACACTTCCGGGTTCTGATCACAATTTCAGTCAAAAGGGTGCACCTAACACACGTGAAATTACTGTAGTTTTATTCATGCAAATCCAACTGAGCTGAACTCATAAACCACAATGGAGGCAGCCAAATCAATAGAAAATATGCAGAGAAAGGGAACGTCAGATTTCACCAGATATTGTTTCTTCTTCTGTCTCTTTCCTAATATCCCTTATCTTAGAAAACCCAAATCACCATTACAAAGTATAAAATGCTGAAGCAAACTAATCAAAGGAAAATGCCACCATATTAAGCAAGTTGAATGTGGATTCATCAAACACATGACTGAAATGCTCTGCAGATTTCTGAGATTAATATCCTGCAGCAAACATCAGTATCTGAAAACTTTTCCACTGAATGGAAAAAGCATCACAGCAATTTTTAAAACTCTTACCTGTTCATATACACTCCAATTATGTACTGCTGATGCACTCATCACATTAATTGTAATTAATGCTAATGTCAATAACTGATGCTAAAGCATCAATGCTTGCAATACCAAGATAACATATATATTTAAGATCATAATTTCTGCTCAAAGTGATGACATCACATTCTCCTCTTGCAACATTATAATCTGCTGTAATTCATTCAAAGTAGATGTTGTATGGCCAGGACTGTTTGCTTAAGAGAACATCTTAATGTAGAGTCCTGTTGTCAGCAATTTCCTCTTCAGTAGCCTACAAGACCACTTAACTACTGAATCTCAGCAGCCTCACTTGCTCTTCCTAGCAGGAGTCATTACTGACATGCATCTGAACCCTACCTTACTTAACTCAGCTACTGTAAACATGAGACTGGGGAAAATTTTGAAAAACAGTCTATGTTATCATAAAAAGTGCCAAAGCTATCAACTTATCCAGAGAGATGTAGGTCAAAGCAGAGTACTCCTGAAAAATGCACAAAGTAAATTTCTGTGATGGTGGAGTTACTGTCCTTCCTTTTATGAAACAGAGTCCTGAGTTGATTAATGGAATGCTGAATCGTTTTATATCACCCAAAGGCAGAAATTATTTGCATCAATGTGCCTGGAACTGCTTCCTTGATTGAAGACAACTTAAGTTGAACTGTCGATCATAAAAACACTTTTTGGTGATCACAGAGTCTACTAAGGCCTAGAATGATATTTTGTTTGACTTCAGAGAAAAATGATTCCATCTTGTGTTACAAATACTTGTGTTCTGCCCTCACTTTTATTCAGAATACAAAAAGATAAGAATACCAGTCTGGAACTGAACTAAAATTTGGCAAATGTAAAGAATTTAAAGTCTATTCCTCATGAGACACACTATAAAACACTAAAAACACTTTCAAGCAGGTACTTGCAGAAACATAATCTTAGTCAGGAAAACCCTCATTTACAGTTTGCTGACAGAAGCACCATCCAAAAGAATCTGTGCTTAAGATTATTCCAAACACATGAATGTTACTTCAATCTCTGTCCAGTCTTTCTGAAACTGGACTGCTTCCTAAGTTCTAACCTGGTTTTTCAAATTGCAAGTTTGCATCTTCGGAGAACTGCAAGTCTAGCCTGTGCTAACAGCAAACATGAATGTACTTGTTTGATTTATTATAGAGCTCTTATCTCAGAGGCTGTCTTCCTCTAATTTCTCACCTGCTCTGGCAATCTGAAAGCACACTTTGCTAGTATGATTGTACTGAATAGTATTCTATTATATCTTATACTAGTAGAAAACTAGTATATAGAAAACATTATTAGTATTTTATAATAATAACCGAACATTAAAGTCAGGGAGAAAAAAAAAGAGAAGTCTGGGTGGCAGAAGGGAAAACAATACTTAGGTTACTGTATACTCTGCCTGCTGGACTTTACAAAGCTGGACTGATATACAAACTGTTTAAGAGCTCCTTTTTTGAACTTAAAGAAACTCAATTTTATACAGATTCACCACTTACCATAGAACAAATCTGTCAGTTCACAGATCACACTAGCTAACTAGGTTTCATGTTAGCACTGAAGATTTGTTCTCAAGAACCATGGTGCATAAAATATGAAAGCAAAATAAACACAAAGTAATTTTAATTCATTTACAATAAAATTACTTTTTAATCTAGGTAACAAATTTGCTATCCATGAAACACAAATTCACATTCCACTTTTATGCACTAAATTTGTCTATCTGTAATAATATAATGTAAAATAACAGCAGGAAATATTTATGAGGCATATGGAAACTGCAAAAAATATTTTATGGCATGGAACAGGCTAGTGACATTATTTAGATTACAGTCCCCTATCTAACAAGAGATATTCCATACCTGCCATACAAGTATGTGACTATTTTCATATTAGTCCACAATCCAATAAAATGAAGTTTTCAAAAGACAGTCACAAGTGACATCTTGCTATCAACTGAAGGAACGCCAAATGAAAAGACAGGTTCATTCTTTTGTGAGCCAAATGTAGTGGAAGGATTACCACAGGATTATCTCCAGGATAACTGACAGCCTACATACAGTTCCAAAAAAGCCTTTAAAATTCATCATATGTTCAACATTCCTACTAGAAGAACACAAGTTTATTTTTATCCTTAAATAGGAAAGTAAAGGAGAAAAAAAACCCACAAAATCAAAAGAGAAGCAAATAACTCACCGCTTTTTGCAGGTTCAAAAACTTCAAAAACCACAGAACCACACTGGCAGCACTGAGCCTCCCTGCTTTTAATGAAAGATCTTCTATTACAATAAAATGGTCCCCTCCATCCTAGTGCAATGCTGAGAAAAACCATAAAGTCCATCATGCACTGGTGAAAACTGAAGAGGGATAAAGGAGAAAGATGCCACCAGCACCTAATCAGCCACCATCACTGACAAATGCTACTCAGTAGCCAAGAGAGATATTAAAGATTCTTTTGTTAAATCTCAAAGTTTTTCTGTACAGCAGAAAAAACATTATTAAATCCCTGCCATCTCCATCAGGCTTCTCTTTTAATTGCTTCTTGATTTAGACTTCTTTTGATTAAGATGCAAACACTGACTTCTGTGCTTCATTCCTTTTCCAATGTGCTTCACAAAACCAAGATAAATTTAGAATATCCTTTCAAGCTCTAAGTGCTGTAGAAACACCACATCATTTGCAGTCTATATCCTCCAATATTTACTAGCCAAATTGTAATCCAAACTGTACTAAGAAAGACATGTAATTTGCCATAAACCAGCATTAGGTTTGCATTTTCCCAATGCACTGAAGAACAGCATTAATGAAGACTTACTGTGATGCTCTAAGATACTAATTCTGTTGTAAACCAGCTCCATATAAATATTTATTACTTTCCCTTACGGAGTTAGGATAGCAGAACAGGTAAAGAAAGTACCATAGAGGAAGAAGTTTAAAAAGTATGTTTAAGTTCAGCTGCTTTCAGAAGGACTTTAAGTCTTAACTAGAAGGAGAATCAAATTATTACAGCAATAAAGGAAAAGATGCATAAGTAAATTTATAGAGAAGTTATAATTCATTCCATTCAAAAGCAGCTCTGGTGGGCAGTTCAAAGACTTGCTCTTGCCTCAGGCACAGAGCCAAATATATACCAACTGTAAATAAATGCAACAGCAGATTAACTACTTACTCCAAGTTAAATTACAGTAAAAAGTATGACTGCAGTAACTGCCCATATGTTAGTTCCTTCCCTTAGGCAAACATGAAGCTCCTTACCGTACCCCTCAAGGGTAAATTATAATTATCTTGCATTTATCATAGGGTAGGATTATATACTTAGGCAACACCCATTGCACCAAAACTTTGTGGTGCATAAAGCTGTGTAATATCCTCAGCTGAGATTCATCTGACAATTTTTGTATGTCAAGAATATTATAAATGCAAAACTTGACTTATTAATTTCTACTCCTCCTCCTCCTTTTTTATTATTTTCACAGAAGTTACAAAAGCAAATCCATTTTATTTCAAATACAAACCAACAAGTGTTCAATGTGTTACAATTAAAAAGCATCTCCAAAGATATTTCTGAAGCTACACGTTGGAAGTGTTGACAAAGTGTTTTGACATCTGTGGTATTCTCCCACACAAGCATATCCCTCTTTCCTTTAGCTGAAAATGTTCACCAATTTCATTTAGAAAACTTAGTGCTGAAAATTCCGGCATTTTGAAACAGAGACCAGTGATCTCTAACATACACCTTAACTCAGTCAGCTCCATTCCTCACAGAAGTTGGTAATCCTCAGAACTTGCCATAAACACAGAACATGATTTTAAACACTAAAAATTGACCTCCCCTTAACCTACTCATGGTGACATTTCTGGAAAGCAAGTAGATTTTAGGTTGTTCACTTTGGAATGAGGTATAACAGTGAAGCACCGAGCACAAGTGTTTTATGAAGTAGCTGTCTTTCCATGGGTCTCCTAAAACAAGTTCCCAGACTCAGGACAGATTTTTAAGAACCATATTCCCCCTTTAGCACAGCTTATTCCTCTTGCACAGCATTGAGTAGGAAGCTGCACAAGACAAAAGTACTAGAGAACCTGCAGGAGGAGGTGTTAGGTGAATACAAACTCACCAAAGAAATTTATTAACCTTCACCTCTGCTGATTCAATAGGCTGAGGCAGATCTGGTGACATACTCCCTTAAGCTTCAGCACAGTGAACAAAACACCCAATTTGCTCTAATACAGCAGCCTTACCTCCCCAAAGAGCTCCTTCCACACACAGAACATTTATTGTGAGGATTCTGAGATGCTTTCAGTTCTCCACAGGCTTCAGAAACGAAGTACAGTAATTTCACG
>VRYO01002734.1:44912160-44937932 GCA_009812075.1 Sialia sialis | reverse complement strand
GAAAATACTGTATTAGGAAGTATTGTAAATGCACCTTTTTATAACAAAAAGTATGGACAGTGGGATACAGCTCCATAGTCAGTTGCAAGGGCAACTCAACTTCACACCAGCTCTTTTTCACTCTGTTACCTTCCTGTGCTTCTTTTTACAGCTGTTCTCGGTTTTACTCCTAACTGGAGGCACAGGAACTGGCCACAAAAAAATGACCAGAGAAACGTCTTTGTCTGTGAAGAACACAGAACATGGAAATGCTTGAAGTAGGCAAAGCAAAGACTATCTCTCGATTCACCAACAATTCTTGAAATAAAAACATCAGTAAATTTAAGTCAATATTAATTTCCTTAAAGTCCTGTTTCTGAAATATTATAATACTTCTCTAGAATGGTTATTACTTTGTGGGCAGAAGTAGAAGTCTTCCTTTCACAGATATTAGTGTTTCTTAAAAGTATACTTTTACAATTCCATAATGCATATTTCTGAAAAAAATTATTACAAGTCAAATTTCACATCTAGATGAAAAAAAGTAGCTCATATCTGACAACTTTATAATGATGAGCAGTATTTTTTTATTTTCTTGAGAACCAAAGGTGAGTATAGTGAAGGTGGAAAGGCCTGCAGCTTCAGTCAGATCCATCCAGATTAGTGCAGACAAGGGCAGGCCTATGGCATACTGTGATAGAAACTTGCAGTAAAATTATTCCCTTCTGTCATAAATAAACCCCAAAACCCAGCCCACATTTTAAATACAGCACCTTTTCCAAAACTGTGACACTTGGCACAACTTACAAGTTACTGAACATTATATGGAAATGCACTCAGGGTATCCTTGTTCTCTGAACTCTAATATGAAGAATGAGTCCTGAATAAAATATATTACGCAGCCATTCTTCTCATGTTTATTTACATGTTCTGCCATAACTTGAAATCATTACCAATTGTACTGCTATAACGTGCAAACAGAGAAACCAACACCTAAGGTAGACCAAACTGTAAAGACAGGAGTTCATATGCAAGAGACCATCCTTTTCCCACACTGCAAGGCCAGGCAGGTGAGAGAAGATTACTGCTACAAGTCACGTTTAACAGCTCAGACTCCTCATAGACAAGACATTGGAGATTAAATATTGATTTTACATTATTTCCATTTATTATCACTAGGAACACTCACTCCTTTTAGCTAAATTGTAGCCAGTAATTTGATTAGTCATAACCCACAATGAAGACCAAATTACACCAAAAAAAGCCTGCAATAAGTTTTATAACATCTCTGCAACATCATGCTGCTTTCTTTAAATACTTAGCTACAGTTTATGCAAGCTTGGCACATTGAATGTAGGATGTATTTCAGCCACACCTCCTATGGCCTGTCCAATATTAAAAATGTGAGCTGGAGACATTTCTTTCTATACAAGTTTCTCTAATATTCCCTAAAATTAGACACTTTTTTCCACTTTTCATAAGCATGAAGAAACATGAGAGATGATGCTTGGTTCACCAGCATTCCCTCTCAGTTGAAACTCCATTTGTAAATACACTATGAAAAAGCCAAAACTCACATCTGGCATTGCCTATATTCAAATACTTCTCAGAAAGAACTTGTCAAGAAGTTCCATCTGTGCTTCTCCTACAGCATCTATGTGCCATTCAGATAGCAAGAAACATCATGGTGGGTTCCATGACAGTCACAAGCATGCACAAGCAAGATGCACAAAACTAGTTTTAGAGGCAACTAAGCATAAGCTGCTCTTTGGAAGTACCCTGGCATTTCTTCCTCCATTAGGCAAAAAAAAAAAAAAAAATTTGGGCCCAAATCTGTAACTTGAAACAGATGAAATTTCTTTGCTTCAAAGGCCAGATTCTTCCCAGTGCTCTGGTTTCTCTCTTGTAAAGCATAAATTAGATCCTACTGTCTTGTCAGCTGCAATCACTTTCTCCAGGTACAGGTGAGGCCAGGATCAATGTCAGAGTCAGCAGAACCTACACATTCACCACCACTGCACCCTATGGTGTCAAAGCAGGGCGTTTTGGGCAAACCACAGAAAGGACTCAAAATGCTGCTGCACTGCACAAGGTAAGACCTTACATCATTGCTGAGATACCTCTTTCTTTGTCTAACCCCACACATGGCATTATTCCACAGCAAGCAGCACACTTGGATCAATATTTCCTGAAATTAGCAGCAAGTAACACTTCGTAAATGCATTTTAAAGTGCACCCTTACTGACTGCAGCAAAACCAACCATTAGCTATGACTTTCATGCAGAATTTATCCAAGTAGCAGGTTTTTGATAAGCAACTTATCCAGACCTGAGAACACAGCTAAGGGATAGCTACTAAAATATTAAAGACAGGTGTTGAGAGAGGGCAACACAGTAACAGTACACAGATGCAGTTACTGACAACCCCTAATCCTGACAAGCTGTATGAGCTTGCAAGTTTGCATCTTGGAACCTTATGTAACAAAATCGGTGACAAGCCATAAAAAAAGATGTCTTGCTCTTAATCTTGTTAATAAATCCTTACTTCCAGGAAAGAGCTGTAGTGCCCTATATGTTTTAATCTTGTTTTATAAGTGAAAGCACTAGTAAAATAATGTATTTGGATGCAGCTATGATTCTGATGAATCATTCCTTGCACCCAAAAATAATTTTAGACATATGAGTGCTAAACTCATGACAGCTCAGCAGAAACTTGCACTGGAGAAGCGTGCAGCTGTTTTAACATGGGAATAACAAAGAGCAACTCTCTCAGAGTAGTAAACTGCTCAAAGACCTTTCATCACAGGGAGAGACTATATGTGTCAGGACAACCCAGGAAGCAGAACAGCGACTATCTGCTCAAATAAAAAAAATCTAAAAGTCAGAGTAATGGGCTTCCTCCATACTGTTCATCAGAGTGAAGGGCCCGAAGGCTGAAATCACTTCAAGCAATTAAGGTATTGATCAACAAGTTCAGCTGCTGGAACTCTGAAGCTTGAGGAAATGAGACCAATCTCCTGTTCCTTCCTCACTAGGAAAACAGCTATAAAATGGCTTTGCTTGGAGATGAGGAGAAGAAGGATGACAGACAGGAGGGGTTTTTTGCTTGGTTTTTGTTTGGTTTAAAGTATTTGGTACAAGCTCGCCACAGGAAGGAGGAACAAGAATCGGTAAGTAAAATCAACAGATAGCTACCCAAATGTCTGTCCTGGCATTTTGCCAGCTTGATATGACTCACACTGACAATATTTTGATTAACAAGCTTTAGAAGGAGTTCAATATTTTATCCACTAAAAGACCCATGACACATACTATAAAAACACTGAAGTCTACTGTAGTTTGACAAGAAAGTGTAAAAGTGGTTTCTGGGTTTTGTCAGGTATGAGAATTTGTTTTTTCAGAAGCTTCTTAACAGGCCTACTCATGTTACAATAGGATAAACTGCAAAAGGAGCAAAAAGAAGAAAGCAGGCAAAAGCAATTTAAACCATTTCATAATCTTCTACACAAGGCTCTTTTCTAATCTCTTATTCTTTGGCTAAAAAAGTAATTAGAACAACCAGAGTAGAGAGGGCCCTCCTGTCAGCACAGACATCTCATTTTTTCTGCAAATAAATCACTTCTGGAAAACTGATCACAAATCACTGCATTTGTCTTTACTACAACTGAAAATGTGGTTGTAATAAATACAGGTAGCAAAGCTGATATTCAGCAACCCAGCTATGAAAGACACAATATCAAGCAAGCCATGGGAATGTTTCTGCCTGTGGGCAACAGTCAGTTCTCAACACTTTCCTTCTGCTGCTCCAGCAAACCTCACATAAGTATATTAAGTTGCTGAAGTGTTATGATCACATATCCATGTGGCATCAGAAGGACAGTAGTCTTTCCTTGTAAGTATGCTTTCTCAGGTGATTTAACAGCAGTAATTTAAACAAAAGAGAACCACACTGCTTGCAAAGAAGCATTTTTCATCCCTGTTTAGTGCAAGTTTTACCACTAAAATACCAATACGCTGAAGGCTGATTTTGCATTCACTGCGGTGATGGAAACTCTTCATAGCCAATGATTATGGAAAGACAGCTTAATTCATTCCAGCCATGGCCTCCTAAGGTAAAGTAGGTGCTGACAGGTAAAGCATCTGTTCTGTTTGCATCTGCTCTGTTTACAGCTGATCAGCACTGAGCCCCTTCTATGCCCGAACCCTTCTGCCCCTCTAATTTTCCTCCCTTTGCACTCACTCTCAGTGTTAAGTTCAGAATCAGAACAGCCATTTTTCAACCTGTCCACCTGGCTAAAACATAATGGATCAGGAACGTCTACCATAATAAGATGATCCATCAATTATTTTCTGTGAAACTATAACTTCACTTATTTAAAACACCTTGACTTCTCAGCATTCCTGACCTAAAATAAATGGATACATATACACATGGATACACACATTTAAAAATACAGTAGTAACTGTAAAAACAAAACCAAAGGGGGATTTGATTTTGCCCACAGTGGAAGAAAATAAATAGTGGCATATTTAGACAGGCTTGAAAACTGAACAAGCAGTCAACAAATAAAAGACAGCAAACACTTTAGCACATCTGTTTATGTATAAAGGCCTACCGCACAAATGAGCATTTGGGCTTGGAAGCTCTTACTAGCTCTCCTCTGTTGTTTCTTTTAAAAAAATAAATATTAAAAGAAAGAGCACACAGTCCCTACCAAACTGTAGATATGACAAAAATGTTATGCACAGCAAAATATTAGATGTTTAACCCTCAACACAGTCCAGTCTTCTCCACTGCTGACCTTCTGCAGCTGCATGCAGCCTGAAATTCAAGATTAAGAAATTTGTACATGAGGAAACAAATCATTAGCATGTCCAGGCAACTTCCTGAAAAAAGCCATCTATGATTCTTAGTGTCCCAGGAGCCCAGAGACAGCTTGCAGAGTTTCAGTGCCAGAAGGGATACATAAAATTGTCCTGAACATACAAACCAAGAAATTCAGACCAATCACCTTCCTAGTTATGCCGGATCTACCTTGTTTGTCTACTTCAACTGATTCACAATAAATTCAGCCCATCCATTTGCAAGTCTGTGTTTTAATTTTAGCCACAATGACTCTGAGTGATTACACTAACGCTGGGGCAAATAAGAACGTAACACTACTGCCAAAGACCAAAATGAACACATAATCAAAACAGAAAGATAATGGGTGAACAAGTGACAACAGTAAATATTATTAATCTCGTATCAGGTTGAAAGCCATAGAAAAAAAGAAACTAAAAAGATATGAAGCAGTAGGGCATAACAAACCAACCACTCTACTTACTAAACATGTACACATTTATCTCATTGTTATCTTACTGGTTGTAGCCAACTAATTATTTTCAAAAAATGTACAAGATCCAACTGTCTGATAACAATAAGAGATAAAGTTCTGATAAAGACTGAGAACCACTGCGAAAAAATCCTCACTGTAGAGAAATTCAAAACAGCTTTGCAGCAAAAAATGAAGATCACCAATATGGGTTTTCTCCATAAACTATGACATTTCGTTTAGAGAATACGGAAAAATAAATTAACATGTAAAAGCAGCAATATTATAAAAAATATTGGAATTTTAAGTCTAAAAAATTTGTCATTTTACTTTAGCACCTGAGAAACATTCATTAGAAGTAAAGATAAGCTTCACTTCTTGTAGAATGCTAGTTAACTGTTCAGCTGACACTAGAAAAGCGAAATTAAAGCTATCAATTACTCACAGTTTTTTTAGCTTTTGTTATTCTCCTGATGTAGTGGATAGTGGAAATCTATCATATACTCCCTTACGTATTTCATGATCTTTAGAAATAATTGTTAACAATGAGAATAATGCAGAGAGAGATATGTGAAAGAGCTACTTAAATCTTGGTGGGAAAAAGCATCCAAAAATAAAACTATCTGTGATATGAAGAATTATACAGAAACCCTATTTTAAGAAAGTATCACATGCAAAAGCTTCAACAGTTCCATTTAAAGTCTAATGTGGCTACCTCAAATTAAAGGAATAAAAAAAGAAAAGTAAAATCATACCTTCAGATATGGCTTGGTTTTGAATTTGTTATATCCATTCTAAAAGTCTAACATATTATATATATATATATATATATATATATATATGCCAGCTTTTTTATCTTAGAATAGATTACAAAGCCTTACAGAGTTTCACTTCTAAAGCAAAACTACATGGTAAACTTTGCCAGTTGATAACATTCTAAATACAAACAATAGAGCCAAGAACCAAGAACATCAAAGCAGATCTAATCTTATTTCTTACAGGCTGAAAAATCTAATCTATAGCAAGATCATATCATTTTCTTATATATTTTCAATCATTTAGCAAGACAAAAAGACACACTGTAAACCAAGCAAGCAAAACCAACCAGAGTTGCCTGATTTTAAAAAGAAAAAAAATCATAGCTTCCAACTTAGAAGTAAGCTTTGAACTGCACTGCCAATTTTTAGTCATTAAAATTACTTAAATTCATATCTAAACTATCAGCTGAATTTCAGAACTTTTCCTTTGTCGGTACAGCCCATTGTTTGCAGCACTTTAACATACCTTAACACTTGTAAAAGGCATAATTTTGCAAGAATAAAAAAGTCATATATACTTGAAATATACATATTCATATATAATCTGAGTTGTATAAGCTGTGTTTCTCCTACCTTTCCACTGTGTTAGCTGTCTTCTCAAATTGTTTTTCTACTTGTGAAATTAAGTGTCATGGAAATTAGGTGTCATTAAAAACTTTAGTAGCAAAATGGCCAAACACAAACAACAGCAAAAATTTTACTTATCCAGGCTTTCCAGTCAATTTTCTCTGTGCGTGCCTTTCATTCCTCTCCCTCCTCCTCCCACTATGCATCTATAGTATGGAACAGGCAAAATGCCCCAGCACTTCCTAGCTGTGCTATGCTTGCCCCAGTAAGATAAAACCAGTCACAGTACAAAATGCCAAAGAGAGATCCCACACTCACCCCACCTCAAGCTGTTTCTAGAATCTCTTGGCTGTGTAGTGAAAAATTACCAAGTAATCAGAAAAACCCATGGTACAACAAACAGCAAAAAAAATTTTTGCGTGCCATCCTCATGCAATTTTTTCTCCCTGCAGGAAGCTTGCACTACCAACCCAAGCAAGAACTTGCACAGCATGCTAAAATTGAATTAAGCCTATGCTGAAAGATTCATTTCTTGCTCCTAATGTTCCAGGTGAGACAGGATTCCTCTCAGTTTCAATTACACATAGTATATATGCCTAGTTTTCTGTTGATTTCAGTCATCTTCCTGCTCTGTTGACTTCAGATTGATACTAAATGAAAAAGAAGCATGATGATGTCTGAGATACGAGTAGCACATAAAGAGAATGCACACTTTCCAACATAAAAAGAAAGTGGATAATAAATAATGATGTGTTTAAAGAAGGTAATAAAAAATTCAGGCATAATAATTCAAGGAAATCCTGCTGAAACTAGAAAGAAAAATATTGCATCTACCAATTCAGGTCTCTATCTGTAGTCCTGTTGTCACATACCGAACTTCCTCAGCTACCTTGTCAATAAATTCCATCTGTTTTCTTCTGGATTATTTCTGCTTGTGATCATTTTGTACACAGACTACTGAAAGCAGAGTTATCTCAATACAATGGATAACATATCCCATTACCTGTTTTGTGGGAAAGAGATGGTTTGAACTTCACTTCCAGATGTCTGCATGTACGTAAACTTTCTCAATAAAGAAAAGGAATTGACTACAGCAGGAAAAAAAAATTCTCTTAATATACACTTCTGCTTTTGCTACGTCAAACACTACTTAGCCTCTACCCAGGAGATACACACAGGTGATTTAGATTTTTTTTTGCTGTGGTTTAATCTAGGATAGACTAAATGCAAAAATTAATTACTACTACTACTCAGTAATTGAATTCATGTGGAGGAGTTTGAATGTTTCTTGCCTCTGTGACAGGAATGATTATTATTGCATAGAACATCACAAAAAAAGCTGTGTTCTCTGGTTTCCTCTAAAGTCAGTTTGTAATAATCAAAACAGACCAATATTTTTCATCCCGTTTTTATCCTTACCTCAGCCTTTCTTCTTCTTTCTTACGAAGGCTGAAGTCTCGCTGAACCACCTGGAGCACATGCTCTGCCTCCTCATCAGTCAAACCAGAAAGGTCCAGTTTTCTCCCCATTATGCACTGGCTCCTGGATATGAATAACTATAAGGAATATCTGAAATCAGAAATAGAAGATAAAATAGAAAAATAAATTGAAAGCACTCATAGTTTTCACAAGCATGTGGAGATCACAGACACAAAAAGAAAGCTGCTGTCATATAAATATCAGAAAACAGCTGAATCTTTTTGGCTGGAAAAGACCTTTTACATTGAGTCCAACCATTAACCCAGCACTGCCAAGTCCACCGCTAAACCATGTCCCTAAGTACCACACCTGCATATCTTTTAATACCTCCAGGAACAGCAATTCAACGCCTTCCCTGGGCAATCTGTTCCAATGTGTGACAACCCTTTCAGTGAAGGAATTGCTCCTAAAATCTAATCTAAACTTCCCTTGTACAACTGGAAGGATTCATATCATAATTATTTTACAGGTTCTATGTACTGAAAGCAATCACCCCCCACTTAAATATAAATGAAAAAGACAAATTATTTGGGATAATAAGAGATGTTGAAGACAGACCTCAGTGTTGCTTTTAAAAAGAAAAACATTTAACTAAGTAAGGTCAAATCAGGTTAATACATTTCTTAAGATTTTGCAGTGCAAACTCTGCCACTGTGTATGAACAGAGAACATACTCTGCTGTAACACTCAAAAATGTTTTATACAGTCAACTAAGAAATCAGGAATTATTTTAAAGCACCATTTTAAAAAGCAAGCATATAAATTTTAAATGCATTTCCCAAAGTGACTGGAAAGATTAAGATGTCATTATCTATATTTAGATGTCACCACTATATCATTATTTCCCATATTTGGAGGAGAAAAGGTAGTAGTTAATATTATATGTGAATTGAAGCTACTATAAAGTTTCAACTAGAGCTTGGTCCATTAAGTTTCACTAATGAAATTTGTTCTAATTTATTTTCTCATGACTTTTACTCTTTTAATTGGAGTCTAGTAAATTCAGCTCTCAGTATTATCTTGTGCCATTTGATTTATAGAATTATTTGGGGAATCACAGAGGTGTCCATCTCTACCCTGTGTTACAGTTTCAGAAGCATGAGACAGTTTTTGCATCAGCTAACAGCTGTTAACAGCTCCCAGCAATGTATATAATAACCATGAACACACTATAGTTCCTACACTGTATAGAAAAGGCAAGTGTTATTGCCTCTTCATCCATGGTGAGTGGCAAATGAATGAGGCTGTGTAAAGCATCTAAGTTGATTCTGGTTCAAAAACACCCCACTTCAAAGGAAAAATACTACAGCATACAATTAAGTGTTCCAAGCACTACTGCAAGTAGAAGCATGGGGGGAAAAAACCAGCTTTATTTTCTAAATGTTTCATTTGCTACTCAGATAATGATGTGGAATGTGGTTGGTTGGGTTTTGAGGTTTTTTGTTAATTTGGTGGGGGTTTTTAAATACAGTATTTACCTCACTACAATCATCTGATTACCATTTGTCAAACAAGAAAAACACACACACACAGAAGGACGGCACTGCTTATTTTTTCTGTTTTGGCTTGGCTATCCATGAAGTCTAGAATAAACTCCTTGTTCAAGAAAAGAACACTTCATCAAAACCAAGCAGATGGTATACAAGCTTAGGTGAAATCAAGATGACAAGATGCCTCCAACAAGACTCACTATACAGCTGAAAAAAAAAGTCACAATGCTCTGGCTTGACTCTGAATCTACTAAGGAAGATGACAATGAGTATTCAATAAAGGCTATAAAAATTTACTTCTAAGAAAAATTACCACCCTGATTTGTGTAGAAGCAAAGTGCCAAAGAAACAAAGGGCTGTATGTGGTCTTCATTAATCTCACTTGCAAGACCGAGAATATATGTTAAAATTAAGATCGGCTAAAATATAGCGAGGAACAACTGGTAAGATTTTTCTTCAATGCCACACAGCTGCATAAATCTTCTCTAAATTTTCAGCAAATATTAAGATTTTCCTCTGTCCTTTCACCTACAGTCCATATACCAAAACCTCACTGAGCGCTGGCAAAGAAAAGGTGAAGAAGGATTTGCTAGGTTATACATAAGTTGCAGCTCAAAGACAGAGCACAAAGTGCTCTGGGACACATCCTTCCCTTCAGGCTTTGTGATACCTGCTCAGCTCTTCCTGCAAAAAAGCACTCGAGTGCAAAGGTGTCTCTGCCTTTCTAAAAGCATGGAGGGGCTTCACTACAGAAAGGCCAACATCCATGGGGAAGTAAGCAAGACTTTTCCAAGTAGCTTTTTTCATCCACATAGACCTAAGGGGAAAGTACAGGATATGCAGTAAAAGGAAATAAAACTTACTTTAAGCAATTCCTGGAGCCAGGAGAGAGACCTTCATGCTAGGACTACAATCTTCTGAGACACAAGATGATGAAGGTAACTGGAATTTCATCTTTGATCTCCTAGTATCTTGAGCATCAAGTTAAAAACTGTAATTAACATTTTCATAGTAAGTTCTCCCTTCAGGTCTTCATCAAAATCCTTTTGAAAATGGTATAAAAATCAGTAATGGTTTTTCACACATGCAAACTGGTGCATCAGTAAAAAAATTATCCCTTTGATTCAGCTGCCAGTGCTGATTGTGACCATGTATTAGAAGGGGGAAATTTGCCCCTAAATTTGGGAATAAGTGGGCAGCCCCACCAGCTCTGATTGTCTGGGTTTGGCAGAGACTTCATTTAAGTATATAAGCTTCAGAATCACAAGCAACTCTAACTTTTGACTTTCACGTGGTTTAGTTCTCTACAGTATTCTCAGTCTTTGCATTCCAGTATTACATTAACCTCTAAGGAACTCTGTGTGTTTTCCCAGGAAATAATTTTTCATCCCATTACTGAATCACCTCTGATCTGGGAGTATCACAGCAGTTTATAAATATTTATAAACAATTCTCAAATGTCCTTTCTGTGGTAGATCCAGATTATGCATTTTGGAAATACACAATGGCAAGTCCTCTAAAGGAAATGTAATAAGTTACATTAAAACTAGCTTAAAACATACAAAATAGCTTCTCAGCCTAAAATAACTTCTGGCCTCAATTAAAATAACTTGCATGAGGCTCTTCAGATGATTGCCTTCGTGAGTACCTTGGCAAATCTCAAACTGAATACAAAATCTAAGATGTACAGACCTTAACAGGAATAGTATCACTCCCTAGAAAACTTTTGCTCAACAAATTAACACACTGTAACAAGAAAGCCTAGGCTTACAAGACATTTTTGTCTTGTATTGTTTGAGTTATACTCTAATCTTAACACTTCTTACAGTTTATTTTTTAATCTAATTAAAACTTCCATATTCAAAATATTTATTGAATTTAACCTTAAAAACAAGATCAAACCCCAGCAAAAAGAAAAACAAGCAAATGAAATGTTTTTCAAGAGCTGCAAGCAATGCATAATTTTAATACAGACGAGGGCATCAACACAAGAAACAAGGTCAAATAGTGCATTTCCTACTTACCCATATGACAGCTAAGCTATTTGGACTTGGAATCTCAGCAGATGATTAGCATTATTGGGAGGGTGGAGAGAAAAAAAAAATGGGCTAAGTGCCAACTAACATTTAAGACAGATTCTCTGCTTGACAAAGAACCACATTATAAAGTTAATTATGCAAGTGGTCACACTGAATATTGTACAACACACACTTCTTAGTTTTATGCTTAGCAAAGCAATCAGCACTAGTGAGACTGCATCTGGAGTCCTGTGCCCAGTTTGGGCTTCCCCAGAACAAGAAAAATACTTATGGCCACAATGATGGTTAAGGGACTGGAGCATCTTTCACAGGCAGTGATGACAGGAGCACTGCTCAGCCCTAGAGAAGACTTGGGGGGTATATACAGTGGATATCTGGAAGAGAACTCTCCAAACAAGAATATCCTATCATTCTTTCTGTTTCTGAGCACATTTTTAATCAAGATTTCACTGGCTTCCACAGCACCGTGTATGTTTTGCTCTAAAATGCTTTGATGTGCACTGATTAAATGTAGTATCTGAGGAACCAAGACCACCAACTCCTTCAACCCAGTTATTTTCAACTGAAATATTCTATATACAATACCTTTCTCCCACACAGTCTCAGATATAGAGTCACCAAACAGTTCTCCACAGCTTTTCTATTCTGTTCTGCACTCTACCACTTCTACAATTTCCAGGTAGATATATAAGAAGAAACCTACTAGTAATTATATCTTTGATTCTGTCACCAACAAGCTCATATTTCCTTCCTTCATCAGCCCATCAGGACCCAAATAATACTGCTCAATCTTTCTTGTCATTCTTTCCAGAATTCCTTTAGTGCCACAAGAAATTACTTGTATAATCATACTGGTGAACATTTTTCCCTTTAAAATCAAACAAGATAGTCACCTTTTTAAGACAAAGAGGAAGACAAGCACTTTGTCATCAACAGAGCTCCTTAACCACCCCTTGTATTTTAAAAAGTTTTGTTTACTAAATTGTCAAAAACAGCTGCCACGTTGCCCACATGAGGTCATTATGATAATTTTAAATGCAAATGTCACAATATTTAACACATAAATTACTGAACGTCATATGCTTCATTTGACAAATATAAAGGCAACAATAAGGTCTGATTAGTGCTTTATGTCAACACATTTGAACAAAGCAGGCTTTACCTGAAACCCAACACGTAAAAAACATCCCTGTCAAAGTAATTTCTACTACAGCTAGCAAATCATTACGTCTGAAATGAGGCATAATTAACATTGGCCAGATATGTGTTAATCTTTTTAAACGCCAAGAATGTCTAGAAGCTTGGGTAAAAACCCTGAGTATTCTTCTCTTTACACTCAAAATGAACAAATGTCTTAAAATAAGAAAAGGGAAAATATACTCATCAGAAGGCCACCTCTTTGACTGCAAAATTAAGTACAACCCCCCGGCTTCAACACAGGACTTGTATCTGTATTTTAAATGAGATGTAAGATAAAGATCTCAAAGAGGATGTTATTCTTTGTACCCACACTGATTTTAACTGAGTTTTACTGCACATATTTCCTAGTCTTTAACCAAAGCAAAAAAAAAAAAATTATCTTGCTTTCAGCCTTGGACCAATTTTATGAGAGATTTGCAAGCAGCAAAGCAAACAGCTGACAAGCTTCTGAGAAAAGTTACATTTGTTTCACTGGGGAGTGCAAGGGCTAAAGCAGCAGATTTTAAAACATGAAGTTCATTCAGTTCCTTCAGGGAGAAATGCTCCTTATTAATGCAGGTTATTACAATCACTGTATGTACATTTGTCTAAAAGATTGCTGGAACATACTATAATGGGTGAAACTGTAAACTTTATAAGTCAAAGGTTAGTACTGCATGGTTTTAGATTTTAAGCTATTTAGGAAATAAACAGGAGTTGCACATTCTTCTTGCTTCTATATTTTATATTATTTTAAGTATGGAATATGAAATAGCAGAATGTCCTGGTGACAGCTGGAAGATTATAGAGTCCATTTTGTTCTTAGTAGCTGGTACAGCACTGTGGAGTTAAACCATCACACAGAATTAAAAATCTTAGTGAAGTGACATTTCATTCAAGAAAGAATGCCGTATCTCTCATCTATGGATAGCACTCTCCTAAAGGCAGAACACAGCATATAAAAGTGTTTCTTAAAAAAAGAACCTATTTTAATTAAAAAGAAAAGAAATTTAGAAAATACTAAAGATTGCACTGTAAGACCTAATTTCTGCCATCTACCTCCAATGGTTAGAAAAAAATCATATTAAAAAAGAGAATTTGTATAACAACTGATGACCATTTTATACTTATGTATTAGGCCTACAATTTAGACACAAGTATAAATCCCATTGGGAATTCAAAATATGATACAATAGTTAAATTGACGGACCAGAATAATCTTCTCATTGGTAGAGTAAACTAGAGTGAAGTCTGATCAAAAATTTGTCCCTGCAGCTGCTTGAGATCATAGGTTATCTGGCACATACTGATTTCACATATTTCATATGCAAGTGGATTTCTAGTTAGTGTATATTCTCATTTTACTTCAGTCTCCTCTTCCATTGTTTATGCTGAATTTAGGCAAATCATGTTCAGCTCTATTTTCTCTATTTAGTAGCAACTGTATTATGGAAGAGTGCGTAAAGATGATGGCTCTGACAGTATTCTGACTGTGTGAGACTGACTATCACTCTTCCAGAAATGAAGAAGACAGCTTGGAGAAAAAGACAAAATTAGAGCAGTAATATGCTGACACACAATTGTATCTTGGATGATTTGCCTCTTCTCCATGTGCCTTCAATCTTAAAGCATGAAACTCAGCTCATTACTGTAATGGACTGTCAACCAACTCGAGAGTGAATCATCACAGGCCAGCAAGAAAGCCAGCATGTGCACTTGGAGAACGCAACTGATCCCAAAGACTCCAACACAATCAGAAATCTGCGCATCTGTAAGAAAGACTGCAGGGGCTTCCCTTTGAATGCCTAACCTGCAAAGTGGGGCTCAAACCTTAATTCTAAGTGCCCAGACTCCCTGAATAAAGAGAGCAGCACCCACTGAACTGAGTTATGCCTCTTCCACCTTTGCATCAAAGCACAGACCAGAACGCATCTGGCAAATCAGGCTTCACACTGTACTTGCTAAGCTTGAGCCAGCAATGAAGAGAATACTAAACAAAAAGCTAATTTGTACTCCTACCTCTCCCTTCAGCATTAGCTCAAGGGTGAGGATGCAAAAATACATTTACCCACCTGTGCTGCATTACACATGCCACAACCTTCTCCTCAGACACCTGTAGTCTCAGTACTTCACAATCAAAGGCCCTCAAACACACCACATGGATTGAAGGGAGAGGAAAGAAACAGTGAATACTTCATGGTTCCTTCAAAGAATTGCTGGGTTTCTCTCTCATTCTAAGAAGCAGGCAGAGAAGTGAGCACTCACTTCACCAGTGTAAATACATGTAAATACTGGTCTAATACTGGCACTCAGAAAAACTCAGGTTCAATGCCATATTGAGTCTAGGAAGGCTCAACTATTTATCTCTCTCCTTGTAGAGGATAACTGCAAGAAGCCCTCATCAATGCCTGTAAATATCTGAAGGGAGGAGAGGCTTCCAAGAGGATGTTTCCTCTCAACGTTGCCGAGCAATAGGACAATGGGCAAAGGGCAGAAACTGATGCACAGGAAGTTCCACCTGAACATGAGGAAGAGCTTCTTCAAGCAGGTGACCACACACTAGAACAGGTTGCCCAGATGGGTTGTGGCATCTCCCTCACCAGGAATAATCAAAAGCAACCTGGATGCAATCCTGTGCCATGTGCTCTAGGATGGCCCAGCTTGAGCAGATGGAAGAGATAGTCCTTTACAACTTGACCCATTCTGGATATTACTCTGCATATCCCTATTTCAGGTCCCAACATCCTGTTTTCTTGTATGACCTGAAGCAACTGAATGATACTGCCATACAAACTGTGGCGCAGCACATGACAAATATATTAAAGTTAAGTACCTTCCCCAGTACCACAGCAGTCACTATTTGTTAAAAATTATGCTTATGGTTTTAGCTTTTATACTTTTTAACTAGAGAGGAGTCACCTACAGAAAACATTCAATAACCCAACCAAGAAAATAGGTCCACTAAGGTAAGTTTTTCAACTTCAAAATGCCAAAGCATCACTTTTGAGTTACGTGGTGGTAAGGCTTCTCATCTTAGTTATTAACATTTTATTATGGAAAAAAACCCAAAAAAACACTGAGAGAAAAGCTGAAGCTTTTATGAAAAGTCAAACAGCAGCACTACACATTTTGCATCTGTATTTAATTCTGCATTTCAATAATACAAGCAAAGGAGTTATGATGAATTAAGAAATTCATCATAACTTGAAAGCCGTATTGTGATTAATCCATGCAAACTACAAAAGTAAACAATTAAGTATGGATTGCTTGACTGCTACCAAAACATCCATAACATAAAATCTAACCAATATGAAAACATACCACAGCCTAACTTAAAATATCCTAAACAGTAAAATGGATTTCTTTTCCTTCAATATCTGTTGCACTAATTGATATCCCTCATCCCTCTTACGAAATACCACCCATGAACACATAATTAAGATTTATCCAAGAACTAAACTTTCTGAGAGAATCTTCCTGCAGGACTAGAAGAAGGACAAAAGTTCTATTTTTAGAGGCAAGAAAATGCTTCCAACAGCAATTGCCACAATGAGGCAGTATTCTCTAGTGCTGTCAGATGTGAAAACAAATTTAATATAGTAAATCACTGTTAATTCAAACCACTGACAGGAAATCCCACTGCAAATTACTGAATTTTACAGATTAGCAAGTAAATTAACAAAATAAAAAGCTAAAATAACTTCCTAAGACTGTGCCTTCTGCATTCACTGTGACACCTGCAAAATGCTTCTAACCCTGATTTATCCTCAAAAAAGCAAGAATCCTAAGATATACAATGAAGTGATATGTATAAAGCCACATGTTCCATTTCAGTGAGACTTGGTGACAAGCTGTAGTTGGCTGACACACAACATATGTCCTGTGCACTGTAAAACAGGTTCCAGTTGCAGGTTGTCTTTGGTTTGTTTAGATAACCATTTTTCAAGTGGCAAAAACAAGAGTAAAACAGAGCCAAAACAGTAGAAAGCCTCTAAAAACCAAAGCAGCTGGGTTAATCTGTCAGGTGTGGGAGTTAATGGATTTGTTTGTTGACATTGGGACCTACTCCACACTGTGCTCAGAAGAGGTTCTGCTTTGGACCAGTGTTCAGCTGACTTTTTTTTATATTGACACTGCACAACATGGAGATAACCTGAGCCTAGACCAATAAACACAAATCTGAAGTTCTGGATCATAAGTTTATACAAATAAAGAATGTTTATATTTAAGCATAATACATGGTCAGTTCCTTTCTGGAGTACAAAGGCCAATCTCAGTATCAGGTTTTGACTGCTGCTTCATTGATATTTGGCTCCCAACTGGAGCAGTGTCACAGCTCCTTTAGTTTGAACTACAGAACCAGTTCATCTTCTTAAAGATTCAGGACATCATCCAGCTAGCACGGACACCATTTTGAGTTCCACTGAGCTTATTTGAACAGCATAATCAAGTTAAGCCACCACCTTTAATGAACTAACTACAGCTCCTAACTTAACTATGTGTGGAACCCAAGTCCACAGTATTTCTAATGATTTTTCTCTTTTTGACCTGCGATGCTACCTTGGAGCGGGAATATGAAACCTCATCACTAAATATTAGAAAAGAAGCAGGAGATGGGAATGATAAGACTTGCCCTCCTCTACAGGTGAACTGCTTTCCTCTCATTTGGGACTCAATTCATAGTTTCTATGCTTACAGTGATCAACACATGGACAATTTTTGCCACTGACTTTTATATCAAGACCAGCTGACATAGCAAAAAACAACATCACTTTTTTGAATCCTCCCCAAAGCTCTTTTTGAAACCCGATGGTGCTCCAAATCACGCACTGTGATTTAACTCAAATCCAAGTCACAGTCTGACAAACAAATATCAAAGCACTTATGACAGCTAGATGCAAGTGCTGAGATAACTTCCAGAAAGGTACACCAAGCACTCCTTGGAATGATGTGGGAGGGGCAAAAGGATCAGTTCTTGTAAGGGGGGAAAAAAGAAACCAATTTCTTTCAAGATTAACAATGGTTAGAAAAATAGGTACATCTCTGAAATTTGAGGTACTTCAGGTCAGTGCTACTTGCATCTCTGTCAACTGCACTTAAATAATACACTACACATCCAGGCTGTAGCAATTAATCTTGACCAAAACCAGCACTTTTCTTTTTGGACTACCCTGGGACACAAAATCCTGTTTATACAGCTCAAAAGGACCAAAAGAAAGCCCCATTAAAAACATCTTCTCTCCCATAAGTAAGACCTAGTAAGTAAAGAAGCTCTTGTATTAGTTTCATAAGAGATAAAACTCATCACAAGAGCAGAACAGAAAGTTTATTCCACTAGTTATAAACATATTTTGCTCTCAAGAAAGAAAAAACAGATTATGTACTGTCTTCCTCTAAGCATAGAAAGTTAGTTTACCACAGCAGAACCATCTATTACTCTGCATGGAGACAGGTGGAGGGTGCTGGGGAACGGACTTTGTTATTAAAAAACCCCAAAGACTTCAGGCTGTTGCCTGGCTTCAAGACTCATTAAAGACAGTGGGAATGCCATGAACTTTAACAGCCTTTGAATGAGACTGTGCTTCAGAGCGCTATCACAAGAAGATACTACATTTGACTTTCTACAGAAAATTACCTCAGCACCCTTTAAACAGAATTAATCCAGAAACTATGGCTGCCTCATTTTATTCTTCTCTATCAGTAAGCAGCACATTTTGCAAGGAAGAGTCCAGAAGGAGCAGAACTTGAGCTTGGGTGTTCAGCAAGAAGACAGGATAGAGTTGCCTGCCTGCCAGTCAACACCAGCAAAATATAAGAAAACTACTTAATTGATTATGGGGACAATGCTATTGAAAGTGTTTCATCACGATTAATCTGTAGAATAGTCAGCCCCACCCCCATGAGTGATTTTTTTGGAGACATTGCCTTGAAGAATGTGTACTTCAGTTTCTGTGGTATTGCTTTATATCTTATAACAACCAGTAGATGGTAATAACTCCAATACCAAATATCAGTGGTAATGGTAGATGGTAATAATCTCAATACCAAATATCAGTATTAGTTTTTCCTTTTATGATCATCAATGAATCAAAAGGTAAATGAAGAATAAAGGTAATAAAAAGTAACAACAGATTTTATTTCTTTTACCCAGTTCTGGGGCTAACTGTTCAGTAAAAACTTGCTAGATGAGATATTTTACTAGTAGAACACTCTTTAAAAAAATATATGTGCTGGTGAAATTTAATGCATATTGACCTGGAAATTTATTGTGTTACTATTCCCTGAATAGTACGCATAGAATCTAAAAATCTCTCCCTATTGCAGTAGGCTGATATTAGCTTTTGACCAGTCAAGCCACTGCAGTGTTTATACCCTCTTCATCTATGATAAAGCTTCTAAGGTGATTCATTAAACTGCTTTCCACTACAGAGCACTTTATTTATTTATCTTCAGGACACAGAATTCCAAGCACAATGTTTATTTACAGAAAATGAAGTTTTAAAAAAATACAGTGTGGCATTTTTCTACAAGATTAAAAACAAACAAACAAACCCCAAAAAAATCATGTTTTAACTGAAAGTTAAATAGCAAACACTTCATAATCACTAGCCTACCATATGAGTGACAGAACTTACTGGTATATCAGACACATATGGGAGGTTTTCCTCTTGGGTTTCTGTAAATTCACAAAGTTTCAGATACAGGCATCTTTGACCAATCTCCCAAAGAGATGCTCAAAACTCGACTACTGCTTGAAATCTTATCAAGTTACACTGTATTTAACTCATCTGTAAAATTGCGTGGTTTTATCATAAAGGTGAAGTTTATT
This sequence comes from Sialia sialis, assembly GCA_009812075.1. NCBI lineage: Eukaryota > Metazoa > Chordata > Aves > Passeriformes > Turdidae > Sialia > Sialia sialis. The sequence continues at coordinate 44,918,238 of VRYO01002734.1, read as the reverse complement.
TGGTAAACTGAGGAACAGAGTAGTGTGCTTTTGTGCTTTACCAAAATATAGCAGTCATCTTCCTCATCTTCTAAGCCCTAAAAGCTTCTTCTGAAAGTAAGCTGCTATAAATCTCTGAGTATAAGAAACTTGGAGCTGTTCTATTCTCTGCTGTCAGTGGTTCACAGGTAAGCCAGAAGCCTTTATTATCTCTCAGGATCTATCTAAAAAAATAACCTACCTGAATCCAAAAGGAAGGTGAATAAAGCATTCCACGGGAAGGCAGCATTTATCCGCTCAAACAATTCAATGGGTTTTTTCAATGAAAAGCTGTCCCTGTGGTTTTCATGAAATTATATTCAGCTAGTCTCTTTCAACTTGTCCAGCTTTCCAAGGGCAAGTTAAGGTGGTTTACATCGCCAAACCACAGTTTCCAGTCTTATAACAATAGGGCATGTTAACGTTGGCAGCAATACAAAGGAGTTGCATTTTCATACCAATGTACTGTTTATGAACAATAGTGCACTTTAGCCTTTCTTCATCATCACCCATGCATACTTTGGGGATTTTTTTTTTTTCCTTTATTTAAATACAACCCGTTCAAGTGTTCTGTTTACTGCAAGTATGAAGTGAGAAAGGTGAATTCCTACTGTGTTCATACACTCGGGTACACTCTATGTAATGCACTCAGATGTATTCATCAGGTTAGCGTGGAAGCAGGAAACCAACTCAGGAAAATAAATGAAAGTTCTAACTCAGTTTTCTAGATCCAGACAGCACTGGTTCAGATGAAGACAAAAAAAGCATTACCCTGCCTGAAAGGACAATATTGTGTCATTTGAATAGGCAGCAGGTCCAAGAGGCAAATCCTGTCACAGGGTGCATTGCTCTAAGTAGGTCTTACATCCACGAGGACTACCACGGTGGAATTGACCTGTGTGCTTTCTCACCACTAGCAATTAATGTATCACAGGTATTGAAAATGCTACTCCTTGGGCTCTAACTGCCTTGTACTGAGTTACCTGACAAACTCCACAAAGGCTACACAAGAGCCAAATGCCTTTTTAGATGCCTGGGCAAAAGGCATCAGTAAGTATGTTCTGATACAATCCGATACCTGAGTAATGATGGGTAAGGCAGTAGCCTGAGGGGCTACGTGTAAGATATACTATCTTTTGCTTTTTGCACAGCTCTGTTCACTTTCCAAAGGTAGAATTAAGCAGCAAACACTACTGTTTGACGTTTAACAGCAGGGGCTTAGTCAGTCATCTCAATTCAGTTTATGGAGAGCAGCTATCACCATAAATAAGCAACTATAAAAACCTGTCCAGTTTGATGACAGGTCCACCAAAATCAGAAAGACGTCTGGTAATATGAGAACTAGACTAACTATCCCTCCATTCCCTCCCTCTAGCCTTCCAGAAAAGGCTTGCAAGCAAAATGACTAAAAGCCTTTATTGCTAAAATCTTCGCTGTGCCTATTCTAAAAAAACTCCTAGCTCCATAGCAAGGCAGCTACCCGCATTTTTAAAAATGCAGGAAACAGTCAAAAGATACGTACGAGGCAAAAAGCATAATTTGTCAAAATACGTTGCTAGTTAATGTCCCCGCAAACACGCTTGAGGAGGGACACACACACACGTTATAAGGCATTTTGCAATCCAATTCGGTTACGCTTGCCTGAAACATAACACAAATCCCAGCACAACACAGGCTCCTACTTAATTAGATTCCCTAAGAAAAGTCACTCTGAGCCATATGGTATTTTCCTCAGCAGTTACGATAAACTGACCTTGATACTAGCAAAACGCACGCTGCTTCTGTCTGAGGCATAAATTACAAGCGCAGCGTGGCGGGATGCTCCCATGAAACGGGGACAGCGGCAGCGCCACGCTGAAACCCTCCCCGGGCTCCCGGGGAAGTTGATCAAGAGTAAAACACTCCAGTGTAACGATGATGATGATGCACTGCAGTGACAGCGCTCCAACAGCCACGCGGTCAGCAGAACACCACGAAGCTGCTCAGACATCTGTCCGCTAATTAAAGCGCAGCCTAATGCCGCGTTGCCGCGGAGGAGCGGCCCGCCTGGCCCCGAACGCGGCGGAGGGCGGCGGCCCCTCAGCCACCAGCGCGCCCCGATACCCGGCCCCACCCGACCCGTCCCCAGCGCCGCGGGGCCCCGGCCCGAGCCCGGCCGGCCCCGACGGGCGCTGCGGCCCCGCACCCCGGCCCCGCCGCAGGCCGCCCCACGGCGCCGGCCGGCCCCGCGCTGCCGCGGCAGGGGGACTCCAGCCCAGGCGGACCCGGCCGTACTCACCCCCGGCCAAGTGCGAGGGCTGCACCACAATGGCAGGCGGGCGGGAAGCGCCTCGGGCTGGAGCACGGGCAGAGCCTCCGCCGGCGGCTGCGCCCCGTCGCTCATGCACGGCGGGGTCTGCGGCCGCCCCCCGGCCACCACCTGCGCGGAGCCGCCGGGCACAGGTGCCCCGGTCCCGCTCCGCTCTGCACCGGCCAGCGCAAGCGAGAGCCGCTGTCTCCTCCACCTCCTCCTCCTGCTGCTGCTGCTGCTGCTGCTTCTGCCGCTGCTACTGCTGTCGCTGTCGTCGCCGCCGCCTTACAGCCCTCCCCGCCCCGCCGGACGCGCCACCGAGTGCTGCCGCGGTGCCGGCGGCGGCAGCTCCCGCCACGCACCGGCACCTGCCCGGGCGCTGCCGCCAATCGCCGGGAAGGGGCCGGGCGGGGAGGGGGCGGTGCGCCTGGCCGGGGCGGGAGCTGCGCGCACCTCCGCGCTCCCCCGCAGCCATGCCCGAAGCTGCGCCCCCGACAGGCGAAGAGCGGGGTCCCGGTGTGTGCTCCGGGGCCGCCCGACGCTGTCACACCCGCTGGCCTGGGGGGTCACCTGCGGCCCGTCCGCCACCTCAGCCCCAGCTGCGCAGGGGATAAAGGGACAGGCACAGGTGCTGCCGGGCACTGCCTGTCTGGGCCCTGCTGTGCTGCGGGCCGCCCGTGGCGGGTGTCTAGCCAAGGAAAAGAGAGGCCAGTTGTTGGGAACGGGTGAGAATTCCATCCATATGGATGCGGCGCACCGGGCAGTTAGTTATAAGGAAGGTGCGGCCTGGTCAGTCAGTCATTCAGCTCATCTGTGAGTCACCGCTGTGACGTGGAAGCGCTTTTTTATGTCCTGAATCACTGCAGATTATATTGTATCAGGCTAATTACGTTTCCCTTGATATTATTTTTTGCTATCTTTTTTTTTTCCCCATGCTTGCTTAACTTCATTTTTAAATAGCTGCAGCTGTTCACTGCAAGGTATGGATTTATTTGATCCCAGCTGAAGTGTTCTGTCAAGACAGCTGAATTCAATAAATTTTGGCAGATTTTCAAAGAAAATATTTCCTGGGAGAGTATTTTTGTTTACATAGATTTCACGGTATTACAAATAAACTGGTTTAGCAAATGTTTACTTCTATGCTAACCCAGACTTGCCTGTGTTAGTAAAATGGATGCCACTCTATGAGGCAGACATCCCATTCATTTTAAATGTGTGTGCAAAAAACAAACAGAAACAACTTTAGGAACTACTCTGCATCAAACATCACATTGTATTTCAGAAATGCATCTATAGGTAAATGCATGTCTCAATGTTTCCCAAACAGAAGCAACTTCTTACTTCTCTAAATAAAACCAAGAAAAAGAAGCAGTCATTTTCAGCAGTAACATTTTTTCAAGAGCAACATGCAATGACAACAAATCAGGGATTAAGTTAAACAAAAGGCCATATATTGCTTGTATTAGAAGAGTAATCAGAATCACACTTGAGAACTTTTAATAACTGAAAAAACGTCTGGAAATCCTCTCCAATCTTCCAGCTGAAACTCTGGAAGAATAATGTTTTAAAGTCAGCCACCAATACCAACAATTCTGTAATGCTTATGGTTATACAACCATGAGGTCAAATAGATAAAACTGTTTGAGATCCTGCTCCTCACACTCAAGCTACTAAGCTAATATTGAGTCCAAGAGTAATGTCTTGCCCTTGCCTCAACATTCTGCAATGAGGTACACAGTTTTTTCCTTTCAAGGTAACATTTCACATTCTTCTCCACTGGAGATAAAGTGTTGGACTTGAGGCTCTTTCATTCCACGCCAGTACAGTAATCAATATGTTTTTACATGTTTACATGTAAATCAGTATATTTTTATAGGTTTACATTTACATGTTTTTACTTCAACAGTAAAGGCATTAATCTGTGGCACAGCTAAGCCAGCCATTAACATCTGACCGAGTGCCACTAAAAGAGGGGAAAAGGAACAATACGAAAGTGAAGAAATACTGTAATCACCTTGTGGATACTGGGCTGGGCTTCTCTATCTGACTGTACCACCACCCTACTTGTTGGATGCTCTATTTGTCCTCATCTACAGGTTTTGGTGTTTCACTTGGAGAGAAATCAACTTCTCTTTGCATCTGTAGGAAGTATTTTTGATGGATGTCATTCATAGTAAAACAAAAACAAAAACAAAACAAAAAAAAAAAAACCAAAAAAAAAAACAAAACAAAACAAAAAAATTAAAAAAACACCAAACCCCAAACCTGCATAAAATCTCTTTTTCAGCCCTATAGGCCAAATCATAAGGGCTAAATGGAGATATGCCATACTTTCCCCGGAATCACATGTGACGCAGCCACTGACTAATTAAAATAAGTACCTAAATAAGCAAGTGAAATAAACAGAAGTCTACGGAAGAGAAACTATCCAACCAATGACAAGTCCCTAGTTTGTGGCATGGGAATTTTTACCCCAAGAGCAACACATGCCCAAGAACCTTCCCACCCAAGTGCCTGGCAGTTGCAGAGGGGAGCAGGGCACTGAGAGGTGCAAGGGTTACTGGCAGGAATGAGCAGTCATCAGGGCAAGAAAACTGCCCTGCATGCTTCTCTCACATCCTACAGCTCTGAAATTCCTGATTCTCCATATATTGACAACAGTTAGGATAAGCTACCATGCAACCTTTCAGTGATAATAACCTCAGTGTGGAGAGAAGCAAAAAAGAAGTCAGACTCAGGGAAGGCATCTGTAGTAACAGCAACCATGTTGCTATATGGTGCTGATTAGGCAGCAGCATGGGAAAAATCTTGTAAAAAATGGGAGGCAGATCCGGTAATAATGGGGTGCAGGACAAGAAAATAATGTGTTATCTTGGTGGTAAGTTTCTCTTGTCACAATACAGCCTTTTTCCATAAAGAAAAAAAGTCATCAAAATGCAGACTGAAATAAGCAGGCTGGGTATTGCTTGGAATGCTCAACACTTAATCCAGCGATGCCCTAAATTGTGGCTACAAGGCTGCAGTGGCCAACAGGTGACTCTTCAGGCTGTCCCCAGGCCTGTGTAACCAGCTGGCTGCACTGGTGTAATGAGGTCATTGCAGGCTGCTGCCAGGACCTGTGGGACCCTGCCTTAGCCTGACAGCAGCAGTTCTGGGTAGGAGGTCCCACTCTACAAAGAACTTCCCTCCACCCTCAGCATACATGGAATCCATGGGGCTGCTAGCCATATGAAGATTTTTGGAGCACAGCTCATATGATCAGGAGTTTTGGCCATCTTTTTGTGCAGCATACAATTGTTGCAAAACCTTCAAATAAACTGGTTGTTGGGAAAATAAGATTTTTGCTGGTTTGGTATTCCCTCAGAGGACACACAAGGGAATGCATAAATATGATGTTAGCCAATGTGTGCAGTCTTGCTGGATTATTCATTGACAATCACAGACTACTCCAGGAGGACTTTGTGAAGTTTGCTTTCTGAGTGTCCCAAACTTCTTGATAAAAGTAGGGATTTTATGAAGGAAACTGGAGATGCAAATGTGGGCAGCACCAGCTGAAAAGCCAGCTGCTGTGTTAGCCACAGAGCCCAATTATGGATTTATTCCAGCCTACTGGTATCTCAGGGCAGCAGATTCAGACAGTGATAAGTACAGTAATTTCACGTTTATAAGCCGCACCTTTTTGACTGAGTTTTTGACCCGAACCCAGAAGTGCGGCTTTTCATCCGGTGTGGCTTATATATGGACAAATTCCGGCGAAATGCCAACCCAGA
>VRYO01002734.1:44901046-44911067 GCA_009812075.1 Sialia sialis | reverse complement strand
GGGTGTCGGAGAGGACAAGATTAAGCTCCTATGTTTCCACAAGTAAAAAGAAAATTCTTAAAAAGGTTTGGTGACTTCTTCAATTTCCCTAAAGAATGGATTTAATTTTTTGGCAGTGGCTGAAACACATGAAACAAGTGTTCTTCATCCTCAGGAGGTGTTTTTTTGTTTCTTTATTTTTTATATCAGTCTTTTTCTTCACTTAGGCCCACCTTTAATGTAACAACTCCTTCTTAGTCATCAATCTGAGGACAAGCAAGCAGCTGGAGGGATGTGGTCCACTGATGCTTTTCTTTAGAGCTGCATTTATGTCCTGGGCAAAGTGACACTGAGGATGTGGTAGAATCTTCAGTATGGCTCAGCTTGCTCTCTTCTTCACAAATTTAAAAAATGAGAAAAAGTTCTGTGGTGCCCAGGGGAAGAATGAGAAAATCCATGCAAGTCTCCAACTAAATAGGAAAATGCTCATATTAAGGCAGATTTGACTTCACAGATTCAAGCACTGAACAAACAGGAGAGACTGTTGGTTTAGCTTTTGATCTCTTATGTTTAGTTGTATTTTCTTTCAGCTTCATTTGATTTCTTTGTACCAGAATCAACAGACGACTGTGAAATTTTGGGTTTAAAACAAACACATCTAAAACTATTATGCCTGCAACTATTTTTTGGGTTCATTGCTTCAATTCTCTAGCACCATCAGGATTTTTTTATTTTATTTAACACCTTTGATACCTAGATCCAGACTACAAGAGTACACTCTAGAAAGTTGTTTTTCATAAAAAGACCTATTAAATTCTTTCCTTATTCAAATAAATTTGTGGTTTTTATTACTTGAAATTATTAAAATCTAAGTTGTCATCAGCCCAACTGCCTTTGGGCAAAGCTGATAAATGAATGAAATGAATGCTTTTCTGTCCCTTATAGTAGCTCTATACAGAAAAACTATTCTCAGATGCATAGCGTATACATTATACAATTCTGTGCTTATATTTCACAAGCAAAACCACAGCAATAATGTAACAAATCCTCATGAAAATCCTAGGCAGTACAAAACCAGTGAATTCCTTTAAGGAAGATTAGTCAAAATTAAAATACTTCATATTAACTTCTTATATTTTAGTACATCCTGAATAAAGTAGTTTTCAGAAATTCTTTTTTTTTCTTTAAAGAAACCCTAATCCTGACAGTAATTTCCGCATAGAAATGAGGTCAACAGAACCAGATCAGCAGAATTTTCCAAACAATTATTTGGGGATACAGGATTTAACCATTTCTAAGTCAAAGAGAAAACTCACTTTTTCAAAGAGAAAAAGTTTTCTCACTTTTTTCTCCTTCCCATTGGACCATTGGGTGAAAATAGGTACAATTTCATTCCCATTTGCAAAACTTTTATGCAGCCATCTTGTCTTGAAGTCCCTTCTCCTGTGATATTAATCTGTTCAGGATCAGTAGCACATGGCTGAGGAAAAATGGATGTTGTGAACAGCAAAAATGCCCGGTGAGGCGAGCTCTTTGCTGAAGACACAGGCTGGTTCATTAATGTTCCTGAGCCATGTTAGTTAGATACACTGACTGGTAAGGTTCACCCAGAAGCAGTGGTATCAGATATTCTGAGAATCTTTTCTCCATGATACATCTAGCAGAGATGGACATTAAAACAAAAATTACCAAGCAAAAGCAATTTCCACAATGACTCTTTCAGAAAGGTAGTTTCTCAAACTCAAAGCACAGTGACAAATGCATAGCAGCAACAGTTGAAGCAATTAAAAGAAAGTTGCCTACCAGCACCTCATTCCAGAAAAGGACTGAGTCAAAGTATTGTGAAAGTAGATGTGTCAGAGGCTGGCACATCTAATCATGTTACTGGTTGACATATTCTTGCACAACCTCTCACATGTCTTGATTATGCTCAGTACCCTTTGAACTTGTTCTGTACAAGTGCATAGAAAATACATTGTGCTTGTTTCAAAGAGCTTACCCCATGAATGGTTTAATTCCTCTCTCTGGATTTTCTATAATCAGTTTGTTACTTGGTGTTTTCTCACACACAAAGTAAAATTCTTCTCATTTAATTTATCCCCAAAAGAGCATGGGATATACTAGAGCAGGATTATATCTGTCACAAGCTGCAGAAATGACTGTGTGGTTTTATTCAAATCAAATCCTCCAGGGATTGTCCCAAATACACACAAATTTCTTTTTTCTATATCTGCCTTGGGACCTCAGATCAGCCATTTTACTTTTCCATCTTGTTTTAAAGGTATCATGTCTGACAGGACCATGTCACTTCACCTTGCATTGTCCTGCAGAGGGCTGCAGGCACTGCACAGATGCACCCTTCTTCTGCAAGACCAGCATCAGCCCTGCAAGACTTATTCCTTAACTCCTTCCACTCTGCCCCAATTAACAACAGCTAGACTTCAGGAATTTCTCATTTTTATAATTCCTATGAGAACCACCTTTCCAGTGTGCAAACTAACATACACCAGCCCTCCAGCAGACTCAGGCCCAGATGACATATGTCTTCTTACCCTGCTCAGCTCTGAAACTCTCAGACCAATAATAGGGTGTGTCACTCCAGACAAATATTTATTCACTGAGCTTCATTTCCTTATGCAAGTTCCTGGTGAATGTATAAAAATAAAGTCACTAGAATTTTAAAACCTAGAATACCCACATCTATTAATTAAGTATGTAAGGGGATATTAAGTATATTAAATATATATAGGGCTCTGCTCTAATTGCAGAGCTCAAACTGTTAATTTTCCTAAATGAGCCAATTATTGTTGTTCTTGGTGGCATCTTCACTTTAGGCCATGAGTAATGAAGACAGATGAGTAAATAGCACATATAAGATATCTGTGAATCATTAACGAAGTCATTAAAACAATTATAGATAAGTTTTTACTGAAATAGGATCTAGCACAGAGAATAGTTAGTCTTATTGGGCCCAGGCCATCTGTGATACCAGGAACAAAAAGCTTTGCAGCTGAATCTTAACGCAACAACCTATTTGATTAAAAAAACTCTTTGACATTCACTTTGAAAGACCTCAGTGGTTTTCTTGTGGTCATTCTTATGAGAAATTATTCTGATGCACTGGATCTTTGCTAACAAGCATCTCTGTGCCAGGAAAGATGCCTGTGGCCCTCACAGCAGGACTTGGGAAGGGTAACAGGATGGCTGCAGGTGGGCAAACATTAGTCCCTGACTGTAAATATAAAGTTGCAGACTAATGTTTTTCTTTAAATACACCTAGGAAGAGCACAGGCAACAACAGCCCTCCTGGGCAGGTGAGTTTTCCATGTGTTTGTCGGTACCAGTGTGCTGCACATGTGCTACCATATTCCCTGTAAGAAGTTGGCATCATTTGAATCCTCCCTGTATGCCAACCCAGTCAGAACAGGCCTCCATCAATGGGCAGTTAAGCTGTTAGAGCCATCACTGCTTGATGCTTTGATTTCTGGAAGAGCAGATGGCCCATACCTCTTACTTGAGATTTCAGCCCATTTTATTTCAAGTGCTCCTGGTTCTGTAGCTTTATCACCTTCTGTCTGAACAGCAAAGCTGGAGCGGTCCTGAGGTAGTATCTGAAATGCAGCCTCACCCCTATTACCACACCTGTGATGGAAAAGTGAGACATTTGCTCTCCTTTAAATGAAACTACTTTTGGTGAAGATAATTTTTATTTTTTCTTCTGAAATGATCTGGAATGTAATCCTTGAAAAAACAAACCTGCTATAATTATGTACTGCTGTGGTAGAAGAGACAATAAGGTTTCCACAGCAACTATTAATAGTGACCCAGCATACACCATGAGCACTATGTGACTTCATTACTTCTAAACTATATGTTGGTCTATATTAAATGGCATTAACAAGAATAGTTTCAGTTGCACTTTTAATAATCTGTTGATGCACTTCATGCAAATAGCTCTACCACTAGCTATAACTCTTTGAAAATAAACCCCAAACCAAACTCTCAAACAGAATAGCAAATAAATTGTCAAGCCAGCATTGCTGTAAGACTATAGCTTTTATATCTGAGGTTCATTTGTTTCACTTGCAGCTATATTGCCCTTGCAACTTAATCTTACCTCTACTACATGCATAAACATTTTAAAACATCTCCATATGAAGTACCAAAGAATTTAAAATCACTCTATTCTCAAAGGCATTGTCAAGATTCTTTACTTCGTGGTAGGGGATATTTTACCAGTGGAGAAGTGAGGGGTATGCAAAGGGGAAAGCAGAGAAAATTCAGGATCCCTATATGCCCCAGACAGCTTTATGTGTGAGGTGAGGTTCTCTGAACAGAAAATGGGGAGGACAAGAAAACAGAAATTTATAGGGTTTTATCAGCTACATGAATAATAAAATTCCTTCAATCTGTTGACCAAGTGCAGTTCAAGAGGAGGACATGAGCACCAGCTTTGGTGGTAAGCTCTAGGACCTCTACATTCATTCCTGCTTATTAAGAAAATTATAGGGAGCCAAATGCACACACTCTTGGAAGCTGATACCTCAAATCTCAGGAACTCAGGGAAAGGGAAAACAGAAGGTATAAACAAAGTACAAAGTAAGTACATTGGTGGACTGTGTTCAGTTGTTAACGGGGGAATCCATTCTCCTAATCTTCACGGAAGCATCAACTAACTTTAGAGCAAAGATCCTGGCATTCTGATCAAGAAAGGTCTGTAGATTTCAGGAAATCTGCTAAAACTTTTCAAATCTTTTCCCAATAGGTTGTAGCTAATATAGCATCTTAACCAAGAGAGTTGTCTTGTATAGATACACACACGAGTGGTCTTTCCAGACTCCTTCAGTGTCTCTTTAAAGTGTTACTAGGTGAAGAGATAAAAATCACATAATCTCCAATTTTCCCATCTCTGCTTACACCGTACCTGATGTGTTATGAGAAATGGTACTGTAATAAGTAATGAGAGAGACTACAGTCAGTGATTCCTGTAGGCAGAAAATAAACTCACACCTTTCCAACTTCCCTTGTGTGACTGTGTTATATCATAACTTATGTTATGATATACTTTGTCCTCACTTTGCAGGGCTGCTACTCATATATGGGACTACTTATATTTGTTTCAAGCAAAAGTTATGTGAGAGGCTGGTTTCAGCAGTACAAGTAAAAAGCAGTAGTGAAACAACCAAGGTTCTGGTTGAGACCAGTTCATCAATCAAAAGCTGAACTCAGGAAAGGCAAAATTGTAAAGATGTATAGGAAGAAAAAAAAGTCCCTAAAAATATTTCCAAGAGCTCTCAGTAGTAACAAATTCTCATTTTACAGGAGTCACACATAATTTTTGGAGAGGTCATACCATTGTTTTGAACTAAAGTCTGATTCCTCCTTGGCATTCCACTCCAGAATCACAGGATCTCCTTTTGACTAAGAGGCTCCATCCCAAAGCAGTGAACAATATTCTGGCCTTGCTATAGAAATTCCAACATCATCAGGATACTGCAATGCAGCTCTGAAGCCCGGTGTAGCCCTGGTATTACCATGTGGCACAACATCTCATGCTTTTCTTCCAGGTCTGTATTGACCTGGGGTAGGACATAAGAGGTCCTTTGAGGCTCTGGGGTAGAAATTGAAGGTGATTTTTCCTCTGAAGCTCCCTTACTATGGCCTTGGCAGGGTACAGAGCTTCCCAAAAGTATTGCTTACCTATGGAGCCAGTCTTGAGAGAGCCACACAGTCACCTGCATTCTGCTATGAAATCATGCTGCTTGCTTCAAATTTTTCTTAATGTTTGATATGATTTGCATTTTAAAGTAAATGTAATCAGATTCAAACACTTTGCAGCACACATTATGGACACCAAGGGAAGGAAAGAATACACTCAACATTGGAAATGACAGACACATCCGTTTCTACAAGGAAATGGGAATAGACTGTGTGAAGAGAGTGATATCTCAATCTGTATCAGAGCAACTACATTTGAAACAGTGGCACCAGCAAGGTGAGTCTCAGACAATCTCATTACTCTCTGGGTGTGATTACTTTGGTGGCTTTTCTCCTAAATGCTATTCTTGTTTTGTAGGGTCTGAATGTGCAAGTTATTCTACCTGCACCAAATCTATCACGGATGAGAGTGATAACTTTAATCACTTTACAAATCTGTATGTGACTACATTTACATTACTATTTTGATTATTATTGTGTTTTATTATTTAATGGTCTTCTGTGACATTACACCTTATACACTTTTCAGAAGATTAATTTGTTTGAGTTGCAGCGTTTCATATGTGCAAATAGTTTCTTTTTACCTTGTGAAATATTCCAGTGCATTTTTGAGCTACTGACTACTAAAACTTTGCTTCTCAAATTAAATTGTCTTTTTTTTTTTCCCAGAAAGGAAAATATAACATGTACTTACTATTTATTAGCTTTTTATTGAATGAAATAATAAAGACCACCATCGAACAACCCAGACAACTGTTCTTGCACTCTAACTATAGAGATAAATTAGACTTTATTCCCTCTCCATAAATCTTCATGAAAAAAATTAATTCATGTCTTTAGCCTGATTTCTCCCTCTGCTGGCCTGAAAAAGAATCTTTCCTTTGGGAAATGTCAAGACCTTTTTTATTAAAATCTGACCTTTGTGTTTGCACTACAGCAAAGAAAGCATAATACCCCTGGAGTTCATCCTCTGCAGTTCTCATGAATTGCATGTCCCTGTAGTCTACGGACAAGGACAACATCTTCAATGGTCTGGCCGTGTTTATGCTATTTCTTCTTAAAATACTTTCTCTCTGTAGGGATTTAAGCTTGAATAGTCATGTGATAGCATGAGAATAAATCACAAATCCATGATTTATACATCACCTTGAACCTCATTCAACTGATGAGAGCGAATTGCTGTTTGAAGTTTGCTCTTTGTTGAGCAAAATGGAACATGTGAATGGAAAAGGTGAGACAATTGCCATTTTAAACACTGTAGTGTTTAATAGCCAAAATTCTCTGAGGTGGGGTATTCCTTACTCAAGAGAAGTCAGTCTGCACAGAGGCTATACTCAAATGACATTGCCATTCTGTTCCACCTCAGTCATGCTTTTCTCTCCTTGGGCAGTCACACAGAGAGCTAGCTCAAGGAATGTGTCTGGCCAAAAAATGCCTTCAAAAACGTTGTTTTTTTTTTTTGAACTTCAGTCAGCTTAAAGAGAGAATGAATAACAGCCTGATCATACTTCTGGCACATTTAGATTCCCTGTTTTCCTTAATATAGCCTTGATTCCGTTCTACTTTCAAAGGACCCATCACTGTCTCTGGTTTATCTTTGAGCCTGAGAGGTGTCCTTTAACCTACAGCCAGCACAGAGGTGAATGTGCCAACACTGAAGCCCACTTGCAAACTCTCAGGATTAGGCCACCATGTATTCCTATGGAATGCAGGGAGTAGGTCAGCATGGATTATGCTCAGATCAACATACCCTGGACATTCATCTTCCTTAGGATTTGAACTGCAGAGGAAATATTGATTTTCAGCATGACTCATTGACAAGCTTTTACCTCACTGTTTGCCACTGATGAAGGCTTGTGTTACTGGGTTCCTTCAGCCACAGGAAGAAAGCCTGATCTCCTTCAAGGCTAAGCTCTCCTGAGACCAGCAGAGACCTGCTGCATCCCAGCAAATAGCCAAGTCATAGCACCAGAATATTCAGGTTTTCATTCCTGGAGCAGGAATCCACTGCATTTGCAGAATCAATTGGACCAGAGGGAGAAGAGACACAGGGGAAGTTTCCAAGTTGAGGTTCATCATACAGCTCTTTGCAGGGTGAGCCAAGATTAATTTCTGCCCTGAACATTGTTTTACAGGAACAGCCTCAGCAAACTTGGTTATTCAGGGCCAGCCTATAAAATTAAGGGCATTTTTTCCCCCCATCACAGCCTGACAGCTTGCAGCTTTCAGTGGAGGAACAGAGGAAGAAGTACTAAAATTAAATGTAAAAACTCAGCTTGTAAGCACCATTAGTCTTGATGGCAATAAGGAATGTTTGCTGAGGAGTTCAGAGGATCATATACTTAACAGTATGACAAAGTATATAACCTTGCTGTCAGAGGAGAAAAGAGTGTTAAGATAGAAGAGAGAAGCCTGACTCAAGGTGTCAAGGCAAGTGTTTAAAGCTAATCACAATTTGGAAAGGTAGCCGGAAGATGCAAGGCATAAAGAAAATAAAGGAGTTAACGCTAAATACATGTGGCCAAGGAAAGGAAAGAAATATCCTGGAAGCAACCCGTAAGCAACAGAATTAGATAGTTACAGAGCATATCTTAATGACAATATTGCATACATTCTCATTTGTGGATCTTTCTGGTCTCTACAAAGACAAGAGGAAGCAAAGGTATGAATGATACCTGTCTCTAGGTTAGAGTCTTGTCTTGCACCACTGATCCTGAAGCAGGTGTGAGACAGGTCAGCCCACACTAGGATACAAAAGCCTACATAACCCAGAGTCCTGCAGCCACTCAGTCCCATCTGTCCTCCCCAGCTATCTTAGGCTGCACCTACTCAGGGGAAGCTACTCAGAACTACCACAACCTGCTAACTCCGGTACTTGGAGCTTAGCCCTCTGCAGCCAGACTGGGGTGTGCAGCATTCCTCCAAGAGAGCAAAGGAGGCAAGCACCAGCTGGGCTGCACTAAAGAGCTGGGGGATTTTATAGCCCAGGCTTTGCATGCCTAAATTGAAGGTTTCATTATTGCATTGATGCAACGATGATTAATTAATCCTGGGGATGCAGGCAACACACCCTCCTGGCCCTAGCCAGCAGAACCACACCTCCCAGCTGTGTGGTGAAACGTACAGTAATTTCTCAACTATAAGGTGCACCAGATTATAAGGCACACTTTCCAGGTGTCAGCAAATTTCCAAACTTTTTTCACATATAAGGCGGACTTTTTTTTTTGCAGCGAGGATCCGTGCACAACTTTCACAAACTAATGAATTACTCATGGAATTGTGCGCTTGCGGGGTTTACTGGCAGGTGCTCAATTTGCAAACATTTTTCACGGATTGGCGTAGCCTTTAAACGCATCCTAAAAGAATCAGAACACTAAAAAAATACAGAGAAAAATCACTCACTTTTATTAAACCTGCCAGCTCCACTCTCGCGTGGGTGAGGGGAGGGCATGGCCCAGGGGGTCAAGGGCAGTGGGGCCAGGCGGGCCGGGGACCTGCCGCCTTGGGCTGGGGGAGGCAGCGGGGGCTGCAGGCGGGAAGGTTTCCTGGCGAGTGGCGGAGCCCCTGGAGCACCGCACTGGCCTGCCCTGGTGCAGGGGTGGCCCAGGCGCCCAGGGCTGCACGATGCTCGGTGCCGCCGCCCCCTGCCCTGGGTGGCGTTCCCAGGTACCGTGGGGCTCGCTCTCCCCGTGCCGCAGGCCCTGGCACTCCCGCCTGCTGTTCTCCTGCACCCGGCTGCCCTGGCGCTGGGTGGGCCCCGCTGCTTGCCGGCCAGGCCGGTGCCCTGCCCCAGGGCGTGGATGCTGCTGCGCGTTTGGCCCCCACACCCCGACACCCTGCGCTCCTCAGAGCCCTGCAGTGCGTTCCATCATGTGTGGTCATTGTGCACCGCTCCAGGCAGCCTGGACAATGACCCTTTTCTTCGGTTTCTCTGTGCCCGCACAAGACCTGCCCAACATTCCCAGTAGCCCCTGTTCCTTGGCACTCTGTACATCCATAGGTGCAGGCAGTTCTGTTCCCACCTTTGCACCCATTAAAACGTGCCAGGCTCTGTCACTGCAGATGCAGTGCTAGACAAGCATGGAACCTCTACCTGAACAGCACGTGTATAGACTTTAACCATCATCTCTTTTTTTTTTCACAAGCATTGTAATTAATGTCTGATGGCACATTTATTCTTTTTCCATAGGTTTGCTACCAAAACCTAGGAGCTTTTAGTGGTTTATTCTACTTTCTAATCACTTGTTAATTCTCAGTGAACTTCAGGTTGTAGATATTTCTTTAGTTAATGTAATGTTTAGTGAATGTTATAATTTCTGCTTCC
>VRYO01002734.1:44887392-44899826 GCA_009812075.1 Sialia sialis | reverse complement strand
CATCTCTTTTGTCTTGAGCAATTAAAAGCTAAGGGAGGCGCCCTGCCAGCTTTCTTAGCATGATAATGGGAAAAATTTCTCCACAGAGGGAAAAAGTAAAAACTCCCCAACCCCCCACACATGTACATGCCTGCTCGCGGTCATTTGATTGCGAGCTTCATGTTTGTTGCTGTGCAATGTGAAACAAATTGTCTTGAGTTCCCTTCAATATTCAAACTTTTTTCCATATATAAGGTGCACCAGATTATAAGGCGCACTTCTGGGTTTTGATCAAATTTTAGGATTTAAGGTGTGCCTTATAGTTGCGAAATTACTGTAACCAGGCTGGATGGGTTGAGTTAAATTCAGTTTCCCTGAAAAGCATTACAAACTTCTGTGTTTTTTTCTCACTCCTTAGTTTGATGAAGGTAGTGTCCAAGAGGCATACAGCTTCCCTTGAATGCATTTGATGTCACATTGTCCACCTCTGCATGCTAGGGTGAAATGAGTGGGCAAGAAAGCAGAAGGAGCAAGGACTGCTTCCTACCAGATCCCCCCAAACAAAGCACTTTCTCAGAAGAGGAAATGGTCAGCAAGGAGCAGATGTGGCTTTGCCATGAGACAGTGTAAGAGAGCTGAGGATTGCAGGGTTTGCCAAATTCTTCTTTACCTGCTCAAACAGGCAAGAGAAGGCTTTGATTTCACAGCACTGGCTGTGGTAAAGCTGGTGGCTGTGCCCATGTATTCCCCACAGTGCTTAAATAGAGCAACTGGGCACCATCTGCACAGTGGTTATGAGCAAAAAGACCCCCTGTCCTGGCTGCACGTGCACACAGTGGATCTGATCAGGAGCCAGCTGTGAGAAGAGAAAGGAAATGCCACTGGAGCTGGCTGGGCCCAGGGAAGGGATGCTTTGCAGTCAGGGAGGGACATGCTCAGGATGTTTGTAGGAGTGAGGAGACACATGCTGCTAAATCAGGGAAGCAGGAATTGTATGCATGGCTCTAAGAGGTCCAGAGAAACATCCCTGGTACATAATAATCTGTGTCCAGTGCTTCCTGCTTGGTAGCCAATTGCTCATTTCTCTCCATACAATTATGAACATTTGACCCCACCAGTTTAACATCCTCTATGACTTTGATGGCTGAGAAGGACCCATGTCCTATCCCTCAATTAACTTGTGGCCATCATTCAGTAGCTCACCCCAAATAAAACCCTATTTGCATTGCACATCTCAGCCTGGCAGCTCATTTGGGTGCTACTCCTATTCCACCATGGGGTTCAATGGCATCTGCACAGGCATCAAACCGTGGATCAACTCTGTGATTCCTCACCATGCACTCAGGCTGCAGAGCAGCCTTTGCTGTCCCAAAGCCACCTTTTGTGGGCCAGACCTTTCATATCTCACTGGGATAGACCCTACCTCATCTTTTCGGCTGTCTCGGTGTGCTTCTGCTTCTCTTCTCTTAGCTTTCTCCAGAAAATCCTGATTTTGGAAATTTCCCTAATAAAATGCTGAGCAGAATTGCAAAGTCAAAAAAAAAAATGGTGGGAGGAGGAAATAAAATCAGTCCCGTTTCCAAGCATGGCTGAAAGCTGTTTGCCATCACTGCCTGACAGAGCTCATGTCATGTCGGCTGTCTGCTTACTTCTTGAATTCCCTCTACAAGCTACTCTAGTCAGAGGAAAATAAAAGTGACAAGCAATGCTGACGTGTATGTGCTGTGAAGAGGACAGGGGCAAAGTCCTCTGTGAGGTTTTAAAAATAGATGTGCTGCAAAGGGTACAAAAAGATGGACTCAGAGTTTCCTTCCCCCCATGCAACATGCACTCTGAATGCTGGTAGGGTCACCACATGATTTACTGTATATGTTTAAGTAGGATAGCAAGACACACTGCTAGGTAACTGTCAAAATACAAGTATTTCATGGCTTGAAATCATTATCTAATCAGCTAATCCAACACTGCAAAAAACACCATATACCTTTTGCCTTTGTCACTTGCACAGTTTCCTGACATATTTGCAGTAGAAAAATTAACACATCAGTCACTGCAAATCGTTTTGATGTATGTATGACAGATTAAGAACTGGAAACACAGCAGGGATTTGTTAGTGTTTGGCTGGGCTTTTTCCCTTTCAAGCCATCCCTCTAAGCTTCCTATATAAACACACAAGTCTTGTGGGTTTTGTCTTCCTCTGTAAAATAATAGGAACTGTGCACAACATCCCAAACACCTTAACCAATCACGTACACAAGTAACATGTACACAATTTACATGTTTTGTCTGCAATTTTCCTCAGCAGCAGCTTTAGTGGAGACTATCACACAGTCTTGGCTTGCCTAGAAAGATCAGATTTACCAAGACAGTTGTAATTAATTGAAGGTTCTTCCTATAGCCTCTAAAGGTGGCTGAATAGAAATTATACACCCAGCTCTGCCTACCAAGAAGGCATTGGCAATTCTAAGGAGATGACAACCACTTAATTTAAATAAGTTTTTATCATGGTTAGTAGAAGGCTGTACAAGGCAAATTAAATTTCTTATCTGCATTAAGACAGACAACTGTTGTGATAGGAATTCAATAGCATTATATTTAAATACTTATTTTACAGAGGAAATATATCAGTGAAAAATGAAAAATCCTCTGGTTATCAAATACCCAACTAATGCATACTAAAAATGTGAAATACATCCAGGAATTTCACTTTAAAAGTACACACTGGACTCAGTAGTTCACAACAGACACTGGTGGAGTATATTGTAAAGGGAATTTTTGTTTTCAGCACCTTAATCTTAGGCTACAAAATAAGAGCTGGTTTACTGGGATACTCCAACCAGCACATGCACTGGGGAGACCAGCAGCAATATTCCTCCTGGGACTTTGGTAGTCCTGCAGCAATTTACTGATGATGTTCACTTACCACAGCCCCACATCTAAGTTTTTTCAACAGATTGAGATGTTTACATGTTACTTTTGTGAAGTATCACACGTAGCAGACTTGATTCCTACCCATGGGTAAGTCCAGGGTATCAGTGGAGTTGTCCTGTCTTCAGTGTGAAGAGATGTTTTCTATTTTTGCGTATCACATGGTCCCAGAAGAAACACCTGCTTCATTCCTAGAAAGGAATCTCATCTTGGAGTGCTGGAGAACAGCAGATGACATCCAGAACAGAAAGTTAATTATTCCCATTTTTAGTGATCAGAAAGATTATTATTTCTATAAATCTTTGCAGGGCATGCACAAATATGAGTTTGCACTAACTAGTACAAAGCCTCCCCCACCCCCAAATTAAAATTAAATGCAAAAATTAAATGCAAAAAATTAAATGAACCAAAAAGCTCCAGATTCTGTAGTAATAGGGCAGGGATTCCTTGAAACTCTGGAAACTTCAAACAACAGCCAGGAACAAAGCTCAGAGTAATTTACTATGCAGAAAAAATAGTGCTGTTGCACATTACAAGCCAGTACTTTAATGAATGTGGAGGAGGAAAAAAAACCCTAATATCTGGCAGAAGCTAGTGTTATTTATTTATTTAGAGGAGCACTAAGAACAGAAACCCTTTCTAGCAAAACCTTCTGGCTTAAATGCCTTCAACATCATGTTTTTCCTAGCTACGTTTGGCTCTTTGCATTCTTGCTTGATAAACTTCTTGTTACTCACAGGCTTTTTAGTACTCAAATATTACTGATCATCCTTGCCCTAAAATTTTGACAACAAATTCCCATTTTAATCTATTATGCAGTTCATTTTTGCTGCAGGAATACACTTCCCTTTTATCTCTCTTTCAAGTAATGCCGTTATAAATTTTCTGTTTTTTCCTTCACTCCTTCAGAGGAGCTTAACCACCCACTGGTTATATTTTTCTTCCAAGAGCGCCAGTCTGCTGCTTGCTCAGTTGTGACAGATTCAATCTAAGCAGAGACCTTTCTCTTAGCAGGAGATTTTTAGTCCCACAGTACAGAGTACAGTATCTCTCAGACCATCCTGCTGACTGCACTGTTCCCCTCTGTTTCTCTTAAGGGAGGATGTCCTTTGTGAGTAGGCGTTGACTGGGTGTGTTGGCAGGGGTTTTCCCCCCTACTAACATCAGCTTCTAGCTCTTCCACCAGAAATCCCTTTGGTCCCAAAGCAAGATCTGCTTCTCACCTACTCTCTCCATCCCTGTAAGGAGACAAGTATTTTCCAGCACTTAAATTTTTTAGCCAAAGTATCCTAAGGAGTGATCCCCACACAGGCAAACAACTCCTCTGAGACCTCCACCTCTGCATTTATCCTAGAGCAATGTTTGTAATGATGCACTGGCAAATTTCCTCATACAGATGTTATGCATGAGATGAGACTAAGCATGTTCTTGGTAATGCAACCTGTCAGTCTTAAATCATCTAGATTAAATAGATATGTTTGCACTCTCTGGAACATGCATGCAAAAAATGCTCTAGGGGAAAAAAAAAGAACAGTCTTGTGCCAGTACTTGAGGGGGCAGGGAGCATCTTTATCACCTAGGATTGCTCTGGTCGCACAGAAACCCAGAGGAAGCTCATCTCAAAACCAAGCTGTTGCTGCTGCCATAGGTGTCAATCCTATATGGCCTAGGTTGCCCACAGAGCAGACTCACGGCTGGAGGGAATGTAGGCAGAGCTCATTGCCTGCCTAGTGGGAGATGCTGCAACAAACAGCACATTCCTCCCACCCTCCCTGCCCCAGGCTGTGTAGGGATCGGGGTGCCTGGAGAAAGGGAGATGTTTGGCCCCATATCCAGAGGTTTAGATTTAGGCTGAGATTTTCTGGATCGTGCAGCATCCTCAAGTGCACCATGCTGTTCTGTGTGTGCATGAAGCACATCCTTGTCATTATCTCAGATTTGGCTCTACCTGCAAGAGCCACCCTATCCCCTCTGGAAGAGGAAGTGAGCTACCATGGTCAGAACTGGCCTTTGGGGGACCAAGGTTTGTATTTTGTATTATTTCAAATACTATCTGTAAAAAACCTGAAAATATATTCCTGTTGGGCAAAATGCTCCAAATTACATTTTCTACCTGGAAGTTTTAATGAAGGAATAATAAAATCACAAGTCACAGACAATCCCCCAAAAATTTCGTATTGATATAAATTTACATGTAGAGGATGAGGATGATGAAACACACCCTAGCAGAGAGAAAAAAGAAAGCCCTACAGTCTGGGAAAGAGCTGCACAGAAAAGACTGGCCCACTTATGTAATTTCTCTTTACCAGTTTATTCTAGCAATTCCTAGAATTTAAAAAGACGTGAGAAATCTTTATTAAAAGATGAGATAAAAAGCCAAAACCTTTTCTGAAGCTGTCTTTAGTCAGATGGGAAAATTAGAAGTTTTGAAATATTCAGTCTTTAAAGATGGATGTTTCCACTAATGTTTGTGTCATGATATATATCATTAATTATGCTTCCCCTCAGATTTGATACAGTGGTTCAGTAATGACTGCTTATAACATTCTGAAAAAAATCCCTGGACAAAGTCATTAAAGTAAAAACTTCCCCCAGATAATTGCTATAATAGTCATCAGAAACAGGCAATTATTTTTTAGAAAATTAAATTTCAACTCATGGATTTATATAAAATACCACCATTTGTTCAGACCTGAATTTCCACGCTGCATAACAAAATATGTTTCTGGGACAGGTTGGTAAGTATGTGTCAGCATAGACAAAATTTTTATGTTGCCAAAAGTAAACACTAGGCATATACTTAACTGTATTATATTTAGAACTTGTAAACTATTTAGAACTGCTACTATGTAGGACTTTTTAGATTTTCCTGACCCTACTGACATCTGATGATCTTTGGTAATAAAACTTTAAGAAAATAATATTCTCAGTTCCTTTTAGTAGCAGTGCAGTCAGAGTGGGTGACTGACCCTATAAACTTTGGATTGTTTTTCACCTAGCATAAGAAGTGCAAAGTTGTGAGGCTTTCCAGGTCTTAGAAGGGCTTTTTCCTCTCCAGATACTTCCCTAATGATCCATGAACAGAAATCAGCTGGGACTCACAGCAGTACTGCTGAAGAGCAGATCTTTTTCTTATGACTTGGCATGACTGGTTTAAACACCAGATGGATCCAAAATAATAATTGGAAGAAAAGCAGTATCTTCTTCCATTGGTCCCCCACAATCTTTTTACTGTCTCACACACACCTACACTCTTACTGTCACATGCTGAATGCTGCTCTTGGTAGGATTCTGGAGCATCAAGTGCTTTCCATTAAATGTGTTCAGAGATTTGCTCTGTTGTGATGCTTCCTTCACCAGCTGTGTTTAAGAGAGGTTGGTTTTCTTCAGCTGTGTTACCTGGAGCCACTAAGCTCCCCAGTGAGTCTTCCAGGTGTTACTGGAACAGCATGAAATGGACTGCAAACCAATGGTGTAAACCTTCATGACACTGGGAAAGTGGGTGGGCTCTACCATGCCCAGACTCACTGTCCCTACATCCATTTTCCAGTTCCTCCGCCAAAGTCACACTTGAGCCTGGAGGGGCAAAGCTACTCTAATTGCATCTGTTTTAAATAGCAAATACTCTTCCAACCTGCCCATTTTTATAAATGTCATGTCTTCTGTATGGATGACCTTTTCCTTTCTTGAGTTTTCTATCTGACTTGGCATGGGGAGAAATAAAGTCCGGGATTTGGCAGATGGCAATGCAGTAGCTCTGGGATGGCATATGCTGGGGAAATGCAGAGCAGCCACTCTTTTCAGGCTCCAGATTACAGGGCTGGATTGCAGGTATGTCTGTCAGAACAATATGAATGGATGGCACAACCAAAGGCTGAGAGGAGCCAGTTCAACCTGGCACATTATGTTTTTAAGTATCCTTTACAAAAGCTCACAGATCAGTTTATTGCAGGACCAGCCTGCTGCCTAACAGAAATTTATAAAACCAGTGATTAAACACCCACAAACAAAACAAGCTAGGTGACTGGGGTTTTTTTTCCTTAATGAAAAATCTCTCCAGACTCAAGTGTCACTTGAGTGTTCCCCACAAGCCTTTGTGGATATGAAAGAGCTGATGAAAGTGTGTGGGTAACCATAGTGAGATCTCACTGCAGCTACATCTCCTGAGATCTTTCCATCATATCTATGAACAAGAGAGAGCATCCTTACATGGCACCAGTGTAAAGGGAGCACATCAAATGTCAGAAAGGACCCACAGTGAACAGACCTACAGTGCAGACACCCCAAAGTCCCACTGGACAGTCCCTGCAGGGCAGCAGATCAGCATGTGGGTACATGGCTGCCGTTCACTTCATGGACTGATCGCACTGCTACCTGGCTGGTCTTTGTGCTGGCTGCCCCTCCAAGGCTACAAAGGAGGTAACTACAGGAAAACAGCAGCATTTCTGCCCTTTCAGTCCATTTTCAGACCATCTTCCCTACAGTTGGAGAGCAGCAGTAGAGGAGAAATTTTTATTGCTTGAGCCCAGAGATAATAAACATTGAGATTAGCCAATTCAATACTTTTAGGGTTTTGTGGTTTTTTAATTTAACACAAATGACTCTTAAGTTCCAATTTTAACACAAATTACTCCTAATTTCCAATTCGTCCCCAACACAGCAACAATCAGCTTCCAGCAATGTATGAAATATGTTTTTTCTCAAGCTGTGATAACAGTTAAAAAATCATCACTGCTTAGGCAGTGATTTTGGAAAATACTGTTCTGGTTTTTCCCTTGGGGATCAAAATAAACAAATTTTTTAATGATTCCCCATAGAAACTTCAAATAGTGAAGCTAATCCTTAGTCAGTTTGTCTGCTTCTGTGGCTTTAGTGCAGAAAATTAAGATGCAGAAATGATGTTTTTAATTGTGTCTGTGTAATAGAAGTCGTGATACTGGGATCCCCAGTCATTCTTTCTGTGCTTTTAGGAATCTGCCACTACACATGGAAAGGTGGTTCTTGTTTTTCCACCTCGCTATTGTAATTTCCAAAGGTATCACCTACTTTTTTTTTCTAAACCCTGAGGTACCACAAGAATAACAGCTTTCTTAACTTTCATAATGGCCCACAGTATAAGTGACAGATAAAAGAGTAACTAATATATCCGAAGGCTTTTTTTCTGGAAGGTGGGTCTTGTAAGCTTACTAAATTCTGAGGTCTATTTTCCTTAAGGCGTTGAAGGGAGTTAAATGCTGATTTCCAGAACTCCTGGATGCATGCACAAAGCCTTGGGCTGCTCATGAGCAGTTCTGCAAAATCAAGTATTTTACTTCCTTTGTTTTGATATCAAGTGCCTGAAAGCAAACAGCTGATATCTGGGAAGATGGTGTGTTTTGCTGGACATAGAGCAACACTTTTATTCCTACTTCCATTTCAGGGAAACACTCTTAGTTGCATCCAAATTTCAGATATGAGCTTGTCCTGGGTGGAATTCCCTATTCTTTTAACATGGTAATCCCCCCACATAGCCACCCTCGCCCTTGGTATTTGCATACCTTGTAGTCTCTCTCTTTTCCTTTCTTTGGAGCTTCTCAGCTCTGCAACCAGCCACAAAGCTGCCAGAACAATGGTGCTTCTAGAAGCTAAAGGAGATAGAGGTGTTCATCTTTTTCTTATATTAAAAGGCTGTAACACCAAAAAAAGGGGGCTTTTCTAAAATAGCCACTGCTCTGAACAGTCACTTTGAACTAAATAATTTAATTTCCCTATTTGACAGGAACAGTGAAGGATAGGACTGAAGAGATTTCTTTGCATTTACTGCACCTAAGAAAGGTGAGGCCTGCTTTGGGCAGTCTTTGGAGCCAGAGCAGTTGAGTCCAAGCCAGCATGGAGCAGCCAGAGGCAGCTTCCACAGTCCTGGGACTCCTGCCCAGCAGGTTGCTGGAACTGCATCCATTTGGGGATTGCAGGAGGTTCAGTTCTCACATAGCCTGCAAAAAAACCAGAGTGGTATCCTAGAATTCTCCAAGACCAGCCTTCTTACTTGTGACATTACAGAAACAACAAATACTTCTTGATGGAACATTTGCTAACACTCTCGTCTAGGCTACATTAGACATAAACAAGCACAGGAAGAACCTCTTGGTTTTGCAGAAGGCTGAAGCTGGTCAGATATCAAAATGGCAACACACATTTCTGTAAAGAAGTTTAAGATCACACCCTATTTAGGCTCCCAAAGTCCAAATTATATTTTTGTAATTTGAAGATAGCCACACACAAATCATAGAATCATAGATTGGGCTGGGTTGAAAGGGGCCTTAAAGGTCATCTAGTTCCAATCCCTCTGCCATAGGCAGGGACATCTTCCACTTGATCAGATTGCCCAAAACTCCATCCAACCTGACCTTGAACACACGCAGGGATAGAGCATCCACAGCTTCTCTGGGCAGCCTGTTCCTGTGCCTTGCTCCCCTCACAGTAAATAATTCATAGCTTGCTAAAAGAAGTTGTGAAAGGTAAACCACAATTTTCATTAGGAAGCTGGTATGAGTGTGCCACCATTCCCCTTATACCCCAACCACCAACCTGTCAGCCCTCTGACCACAGCCTGCACCAACTTGCCTTGAAGTCTGGCAGACTATTTCATCCTAATGTCTAGCACAGGCAAGTATGGCATTCAGTCTATGAGGTCTGTTCCTTTAAAATATGTGTTTGAGGTTGGGTTTTTTTGTTTGTTTGTTTTTGGTTTTTTTTTTAATTTAAATGTGTTGAATTTAAACCATTCTGCAAAAATTGTGACGAGAACTCCCTTGCAAAAAAGTAGGGAAATTTCAGCTGAATTTTCTGTACCATTCCCCTGAGTGATGATAGGAGCAAATATTTTGGTTTGTCTGTTACACTAAAACTTTGAATGTTTCTTGCTTTATAGTAACAAAATGTTGAGACAGAAAGTGTCCTCCATTGTAAATTATTTGTGCTGTCATTCTCCAATGAAAATGGATAGATAACTGATAAATAACGGATAGATAATTAATTTTCGTTACTTATTCTTTCTGGATATCATAACTTAGACACATTCATATTAAAAAGTGGGCATATCAGAGAAAATGAGGCAAAGGAGTGAAAAACATATCCTTGCAGATAGTGCTTTAGCAGGCCTGACGAGTGTCTTTTGTGATACCCCCAGATAGTACAATCCCATTTTATAATAAATTACTATTTTGTAAGCAGAAGATATCCAGCTATTACATTTCATGCTCTGTGCATACATTACTTTCCTGACACTGCAGAGCTGTTCTCATTTTTTAATGCAAATGCTCTATGCTGCTGATCAGCAATATATTCTTTTTTACCCTGTTTTTCTAAGAAAAGGAGGTATGGAATGATCTTATCTGTCAGTGCCCACGTGATTACTTTTAATCCAAAGGACAATTTCAGCTAAATCTCAGGGAAGACTACATTCCTCAAAGCTTGTGAAAACATGTGGAAAGCAGAGGGGCAGCAGAAGGATGGAGAGCTGTCCTACAGGCAGCCAGCACAGACCGCTGTTCCATCCACACTTACATAATTCTGCTGAGACATGGAGGGAAAAATACAGGAGCCAAAAATCCAAATCTGTTGGAAAGCAGGCTTCCTTGGATCTGTTACCAGCTGAACAGCTTAAATTGCTGCAGGGTAATCATCATGTTGCTGTAAAAGGAATTAATCAAAAGGGCATGCAAAGCTTTCTGAAGATTTTGATTCTTACAGCTGTAGAAATCTAAGTGAATCACTCCTGTTTTCCATAAGGTATGTATTTTGACATGTATAGTCTCATGCCTGGGCTTCAGCAAAAGCTAGCTACTCTTATGGAGCAGCCACACACTATATGTTTAATTTTTATTTTTTCCCTGGAGGTGGATATAATCTCAGGAAAAGTACACATAGATCTTATGAGACTGTAAAGTGTCCAGCAGAAATATAGCCTTTGCAAAACTTGCTAGCTGAAGGAGTAAAAAAAAAGCCATAACAAGCTGATTTCCAAGTATTTGCTTTCCCCCCCCTGTCAGATACCAGTAGTAAAAAAATTTTAAAAACTCAACAAAAAACAAAATCCTTTCTCATAGAGGTGACAGTTTGAAAATATTAACAAGAAGTGAGAGGTAGTGTAAGAGGCAGTAAAAATATTTCATTTACTCAAAAATAAGAACTAATAAAAAACTAAAAAACAAAGCAGAAAATATGATGTTAAGAGAACTAGAATGAAAAAACCCCTCTTATAAGCACCCACCAAAGACAGAACTGCTCAGTGCTATCCCAGCAGGCATCCTGCTTATGCTGTTGCAAACCCAAATGTCTCTAGGGCTGATGTGTACAGAAAATGTTAAGTCGGGACCCATGTTTCACCTGCTGAAAAGGGAAGCATGAGGCTGGAGGATCACTGTCTCTAGCCTTCTGCAATTATTGACAATCCTGTGTGGCCAATAAATGGTGTTTGGCACAGCCAGTCCCACAGCACTCCCAAGCACCACAATTCCTCCTGCACATCTCTGAAGCACATCCTTGCAGCCCAGTAACTAATTTAAGTATAAAAAACAGCTTAAAGAGGCACAGTGCCAAGGGGGAGTCTCAGCTGCATCTCAGCTGTGTCAAAGCGTGGAGGGAGCAGTCCAGTGGCACCTCTGAAACCCCAGCACTCTGCCAGCACTCTCTGTCCTGTAACTCATCTTTCCCTCCAAGACTGGTGGCAATGGACTTTCTCAGTTTTCAAATGTATGTCGCAGGTCTGGGTTAGGTGCAAATCGACATCCCAGAGTAGATAAAATGCAAATATGTTTTTACTTTTCATTTGCAAATGTTCTTGCAGCTCCTAAACCAAAAACATATTGATAAAATTAACTTCTGGTCATGTGCTCAAGACTCTCCCTTGCTATACTGGTAATTTTGCACAGAAGCTTCCTACACCAGAGAAACATACAAATGATTGAAGAAATTATTCCAAAAGATTGTTTTGGGGTTAAGATATGGACTGTGATGCAGATTATGCCCTATCAGATTCTTAATCTGTGCTACCTCAAATTGCAGCATTACTGTTGAGAGAGGTGATTAATATATAAACTCTTATTTGGATTAAATTGATGCAAATAACATCTCTTGCTCAAGTACTGGAACATTTTGGGGGTTTTTTGTGGTACTTCTGGTGACTACCAAGGGAATTTTCTTTTGGTAGACATGGACCACAAGAAAAAGATTGAAAATATTGAATTGATAAAGCTTCTCAGTCTCTGTATGTGTTTTGTCTGATTCTTCTTTTTCCCCTAGTATTGCCCCTTCTGTTTCTACTGTGAATCTACCTCTTTCCAAAGTTAAGATAGCACATCTCCACCTCTGTTGAAAACATGTACTCCTGGTTTTTCCCTTCCATACCTGAAGTGGAAATAGCTTTAGGGAAATGTGAAGAGTAAGGAGAAACAACAGTAAATTAGTATGTGGTTCATCCCATATATCTACAACTAGCAAAGTAGATGAAATGCAATTACAGTAATTTCACACTTATAAGGCACACT